>JAWWVC010000143.1:0-10918 GCA_033807815.1 Rumohra adiantiformis | reverse complement strand
TTGCATCTCTAACATTGGGGATAAGCTTCTATGCACTAATTGGGTCAGGGCAATGCACTAATTGGGTCAGGGCACTCTGGATTGACATTGGGTAGCAATACCCTATGGACATTTGTGTGTGAGGTTGCTTAAACTAGCCTATATTGCTTTGGGGAACCATCAATTTCTTCGATGATGGTAAACAAACTATAAGTGGTGAACAATCTTTGCGACAAAGTGTTAAGTAACAAAGGCACAATAGTAAGCCAAGACACAAGCCAATGAGTTAAGGGAAGTCCTAAGAAAGGAGAAAAAAATAGTGTGAGCAACCTCCTGCAACCCCAAAGAGGGAGAGAGGTCCTTAAGCCGCTCAAAAGACAGACTCAACAGTTGCTAAGGAATAGATGCTTAATGGTAAAACACCCTATCTCCCACCTAGAAGTGTATGTGCTAGTCACTAAGGTCCTACCGTGCTCCTGCTAACGCAATTTGGAAGCCTAAAGAGCTTCATTTTTAACAATTGGTAAAATACTTGTGAGGCTTGCATGATGGGAGTGTAACAAAGAAAGGTGTTTAAAAAGAGAGCAACAATAAAGCATATTTTTCTCTAGGGCTAATACATACAAAAATTTTAAATGTAAATCTACTATTGTGTTAGGAAGGTGTCTATTTAGTTTTTGTAGCTCGTCAAAAAATTTATTGGAAAGATGTGGACTTTTTTTGTTTGGGAGGAGGTTGAAGCTTTTGGGAAATTTAAAATATGGCATAACTATGTGGAAATGGAGATAGAAAAGAAGGTGAACAAGTTTTGTATAGATTCACAACTATTGCAAGGAGCATATCATTAGATATCAACTCACCATTGCTCATGCATCATAATAGAATGACATCATAGAATATTGTAGCTGGAAAATTCTAGATATGGGTTGATGTATGTTTTAAGAAAGGGTATGTTGGACTCATTTTGGTCAAAAGTAGTGAATACAACAATATATATTCTACTTATTTGCACAATAACTGCTTGGGCTACTACTAAGAAGTGGTTAGTGTTTAAGATACATTTCAAATTAGCATTTCTAAATATAAATTTTTAAAGAGGATTTATATATTTCTCAACTACAAGGGTTTGAGCTACCCACCATTTCAAGAACAAAGGTTTGTATCTTTGTACAAGAGCTAAAACAAGTACCAAGAGCATGATTCCAGTGGGATAGATAATTTTTTCAAAGAAAAAGATTCTTCTAAAACTCTTTATGAAACAAATCTTTATGCTCTCAAAAAGGATGGAGAGGTGTGAAATATTTTATCCTATATGTGGATGACCAGATTATGATATGTGGATGACCTAATTATTATAGGTGATCATGATGAATTCATCCATCAGACGCAAAAGATGTTAAAATCCAAGTTTGAAATGAAAATATTAGGACTTCTACATTATTGTCTCAAGATTGAGGCTTGGCAGTGGTTAAATTGGATCTTTATCTCTCAATGCAAGTATGCTTTCAAGATCTTGAAGGCCTTTGGGGTGTCTAGGTATTGTAAGTCAATGAGTATCCATATAAAGGTAGTCAAAATAATTTTTGTAGAAAATTCTTCACCCTTTTTTGACATCAAATTGTATAAATAAATGGTTAATAGCTTGATTTTCTTGTGTGATTCTAGACCAAAATTTTTGCTATATGGTAGGTGTGCTAAAAGCAACTCTTCAACAAGCCTACAAAAATTATTTGGAATGCAAGAATGTGGGACTCATACATCAAACGTACACTAGAGTATGGCAATAGATTCTAGGAAAGGTGGTTGTTGCATAGTGGGATATTATGTCACATTGAGGATATTGTGACTGCAAAAAATCTATTTCTCAATGTTAGTTCTTGCTTGGATTCAATGAATTTTCTTGGGTCAAAAAAATTTCTTAGGTCAACAAAAAGCCACCAACAATGGTACTATTTTCTAAAGAGACTGAGTACAAACAGCTTGTTTTTCTTTCTATAGAATTTTGGTTCAAGAGGATCTTAACAAAAAATTGGAGTTTTAGTAAAGGTGACAGAAACTCTACAATGTGACAATTAGAGTTATATGGCCATTGCCATGCTTGCACAAAGCACATAGAGATTTGATATCACCCATGTGAGGAACTAATTGAGAACAAGATTGGGGAGATAGATTATTCTAAAAAGGAGAATTACACAAAATCTTCACCAAGGATCTTGGAAAAAATTATTTCACTTGACATCTTCAACAACTTGGCATTAGGCCAAGACCATCATAGTTCATCTTTGCATGAGCAAGGATGTTAGTATATACACTCAATGCCAACCTCTCAACATGTAAATAACTTGCATGCATGGTTCACATTTATAAGTCCCCCATTATGAGGAGAAGACATTAGGGAACATGTCTCTTTGTGAAAATTTTGACTTAAACGTTGAAAAAAATGTTCTTGTGGCTATTCACAATTAGGAGTTGATCAAGACTTCAATTGTGCTAGATTTTTAGGGATAGTTCCTCATGATACTAGACCTTATGCACTTGTCCTTTATTGCATAATAAATGGCCAATTGGCCCATGTTTGTGTGATGCATTAAGGAGGTGTTAATTGCATGTGTATTAACCATGTCAATCACATCACTTGTAGCACTATTTAAGGACATAGTTATCAAAAGCTAAGGGCACCAATTCGATGTATATTGTTGGTGTATTTATTGCCATTTATAATCCCTCATAAATAATGGGCATGGTGCCAAAAATGTGGAGAGTACATTGAAAGCTACCTTTTGCATTCTTTGCACAAGGATTGGATCATATAAACAATTCCTTTAAGATCACATTTTGAAATTTGTTGAACTTGAACTTTATTAACTCCTCTTGCCAAAAGACTTAGCAAGGACATAAAAGACCTGGAAGATGAAGCTCAATAATTTTAGTACAAAGTACTGACTCCCACAATTTTAAGGTGAGAACCAAAATATTTAGGGGTGAATTAACACTAAAGAAATTAACTAGAAATCGTTGCCGATAGTGAGTTGTAGATGCTCATGAAATCTCTTTGAAGATGCTAATGAAAGGATAAAAGGGGGATAATGAAGAGTAATTGGTGGGCCAATAAGTGCTATACTAAGTGCATTAAAAATAAGAGATATTGTAACCTATTGTAAACCTAATGTAGAGTTGTAAGTGCTGCTCTAAAGTCTTGATAAGAAAGATAGATCAAGCTCTGTGTGGCTATGATGATGAAGGTAAAAATGGATGTGGTGGTCCATAGTATTAGGAACCCATCATGTGCTTAGATAGAATCTTGGTTTAGCTCTTTGAAACATTGCCTAGGAAAGTTGCTTGCATTGCCAATCATTTCTTTGTTGCAACACTTCTTATCCATTGTAAATCTACAATGGAATTACTTTATATCTTGTAATTTTTGGTTTTAATTTGTTTTTATTCAATGCCCATTGGTTGATTTACTTAATACATGTGTATACAATTTTGAAAATTAGAGAAATTATGATGTGGGGGCAAAAAGAGACCTTGATATTCTTTCTAGACTACCTAATATGTGCATGCAATTACCAATCCCAATAAAAAAATTCTTGTACATTCGATAAAGATGCTCAATAAAAGTGCTTTCAAAGCTCCTATGGAAAATTTTGGAAGAACTTTTATATCCATCCCTTCCCTTTGGCCATAAGTTCTCTTTTAGAGAGATGACACACGTTCCTCAAATACTATGCTTGAACAAGTAGGACTCTTGGGCTTTATGGAGGCTTTGTTTCTCTTAAATTTTTTAAAAGGTGGGGTTTCTTCTATCCCTTATCATTGTGTTGAAAAGGGACTTGGCAAATTAAGAGGGATTGGGGTAAGAAAAAGAAATTATTACACAATTCAAACCTTGTGATTTATGTGATAGAAATCATCTACAAGAAGTAATTTACATGCACATGTTATGTAAAAAATACATAACACACTCACAAATACAATTTTACATACTTTGGTGATTTGATTCTTTTTTGATTCTTTGGTGATTTGATTCTTTTTTTCAGCATCCATGGGAGCTTGGTATTATACAACAGTCCCCTAAGTGAATGGGTCTTGGAAATTCTAAAGGAGATATGCATGCAAGCAAGTGTGATTCCATAAACAAGTTTTTGTCATTCCTTGTATTACCCAATAGAGTGATTCTATAAAAGAGTCAAATATCAAGCCAATTATACTATTTTTCCTACAATTGGAGGGTCTATTACAATTCTCTATTGGGAATCTAATGTGCTTTATACCTTAAAGCTTATGTATACATAGGAATTACCAATTCTTAAATGAGGCCTTGGTTTATGTAGGATCAAATTTGTGCTTCAATCTTTGTTTTTTTAGCTCTCTCATCTTTGACATTACATGTAGGATACTATGGATTATTTTTAGATAAAAGCTACATGGACCTCATTGCCAATTTCTCAAACCAAACTTTGCCTACAAGGCACTCATTACCAATGTATTGAGCCAACCTCCAGCTACTATAAAGAAATTTACCTTCAACCCCTCAAATACAAGATAACAACCAAATACTTCATCATTGTCCCCTACTATACTTGTCTATAATATGACCCATTTGGCTGCTAGTGTGGAGGTTGGACATGCCTAATTAATAGCCAATAGTTTCATACATGTATTTATCCCATGGCATGTTTTGAGGGCACATTATGATATTTTTGTGATTGTAAGATATACATTTTTAATGCTAAAAGCATTGTGTTTATGATGTTCACTATAGTGCAAGCAAGGTTAGCTGATTAAATGTGAGTCCTTGTATCATGTTGTAGTGTTGAGCACAAAAGTTGTAATGCATTATTGATTGATATTCAATACATGCATGAGTAAGATTGGATGATACAAAGTGACCACAAAATTGAAATTTGGTTTTGAGTTATGCTAACTAGAAAGCCAATAACTTCTACGTATTATATTTGAATCTCCTCCTTACCTTGTAGTGAGACCAAAAAAATTACTATATGAGTTTTAATATTGGTGATTCACCTAGGATCAGGATACACATAATAGGAAAATAGAAGTATAAAGAATGCAAAGGATTCATATCTACAAGATTGAGCCATACCATTTTTGCCTTGTAGTTCTTCCCGCAAAATCCTTGTGTAGATAGGAAATAGCCTTTTGTAAATTTGCCTATTTTTTGGGCTCATAAGTGCGTTCCAAAGTTATATCATCTTTTAACCCTCTAGTTTAAGTGGGCAGCCAACTAAGTGTAGACACAACTTAGGTATTACATACAAAAAACTACTTTTCAAAGGAATAGCGTTACATTCTCTCATAACACACTTCTATTCTATCATCTCCTCCAAGTGTAACTCTCAAAGCTCTCTACATGTGAAGGCAAGCTGTCCAAGCTCCCATTGTATGTAAGAAGGATCTCTCTCTCTCTCTCTCTCTCTCCAATGAAGGAATGAGTTTCTTCTACTCTCTCTCTCTTTGTTATTGAATGTATTGCTTGTTCCAATCATTGTATGCATGCTTGAATTAGATGAAGTTAAGCTCCCATAGCTCAACACTTGTTCATTCAATAGCAAGGTGTTGGCTTGATAGAGCATTGTGGCATTGCAACATAAGTGTTTACTTTGATTGGGTAAGAAGCTTGCATGGATAGGAAAGAAGGATTGATGGTTGCAATGAATGGATAAGGGTAGATAAGTCTTAGCTTTAAGCTCTTATTTATGCATCTTGCTGATAAGGATTACGGCTGAGTAAGGGTAGTGTCATGAATGGATAAGGTGGGTAGTTAGGCTACACATAGCAACTTTATCAAAAGGGATAAGATTTTGTGCACCAATCGGGGTTGAGGCGCTTTTGGATTGGACATTGGGTTTCCATACTCAATGGGCAAACAGTAAGGTTTCTTCTACAAGCCATATTGATTATGTAGGGAACAATCAATTTCTCAAATGGCGTTGCCATTGGGGAGTATAGCTTATATTGGTTGAGTGCTTGCAATGCTAACCACTACATTGCTTTAAATAAGGGTGTGTGATCCCAAGTAGTAGTAGATTAGAGAAGGAAGATAAGGAAATGGTTGCAAAATCATTATGTGGTTGAGTTTCCTCACATTAATCTTGTTTTCTTTTGTGCTAATTTCAAGCTTTATTTCATTACATTTCATGCTTATGCAAGCTTTTATCATTGTTTCATAAGTTTATTTCATTGTTTGCAAGAAGGTTTCTTTATTTTCATGCTCTATGCACCTTTTCATATGCTTTTCATGCTTTATAATCATTTCTTTCATGTTGCTAGATAGATTAGAATAGGTTTTAGGAAGTGTATAAATTATTTTTTAAGACTAACAAATTAATTATTTTTGTGTCATATGGAGTTTTGCAAGATAGGTTGCAAGAGGGAAGTGTATGTAGGCTACTGAGGCATTTTAATTTTGTTTAACACTGGCCTATGTTGAGGCCTTGAAAGGCTGATTTTTGGTAAAAATTGATGTTTTAGAAATCATTTTAGAGAAAGAACCTTGTGCAACATGCCTAGACAAGTAAGGAGCAAGTGGGGCTTGCCAAAAAGCTAGAAAATCACTACTTACACTTACTTGGCCAAGTCGGGTTCATGGGTTTGCGTCGACTCGACCTGGTTTTTTCAACTCTAAGGTATGGAAAATGATGTACAAAGCTAGCAAACTAAGCTTGTCATGTCAAAACTTCCAAAAAATCTGTAAAAAATTTTATCCGCATGCTTTCATTTGACTCAAGCTAGTGCGTGGACTTGACCTCACTGACAGTTTGTAGCTGATGAATCGCAGCTCATAAAATTTCTATTTTGCAGATTTGAGTAGTACAAAGCAAGGCCAAGGCTACTAAGCCCTCACAATCTATTTTCTATCACGTCGGGTCCATGCATCATGTTGAATCTATGCAGATGGAGAAATTTTGACAGGTACGGTGGAGCCCAAAGGATAGTGTGTACATGCCGCACGCGGCCGATATTGGCGCAAACCCCCATTTGAACAAAACATGGAAATGCAAACGTTGTTTATCATTTTCTCAAAATTTCCAAAAATGATCCAAATGACCTTTTGCTCAAAATTCAGTTATAACCTCATAGCAATCTATTAAACAAATGTATCCACTCCAAAAAGAAAAAAGAAAAAAGAAAAAATTTTAAAAAAAGAATAACATAAAATATAAAAGAGGACAAATCCATTTAGGACACAGAGTCTCAAACTAAAACAAAATTGTGCAAGCCCTTATGAACTTAAGGTTGAGTAGGAATCTAGGAATTAGAACTGTTGACACAACATCCCAAAGAACTAGGCAAGGGAGTGATACCAAATCTATAGGTAACCTTGAAAGCATAATAGAGGGTACGTTGGCTCACTCTCACTCTGATTCCTATTCAATGGTCAGAATTGAGCAAGATTTAGACCAAAACACCTTGCAAGATATGCATCAAAACGGCAATCAAGGGGAACATGATAAAATCCTAGTGAGCCCTTTTGATTTTGCAAGGTCTGGTTTAGACATTAATCACCTTTTGACATTTGTTTTTGAGAACACCATGGGCACTCTTATCTATATGGATCCTCAAGAGTGCTATCTAGTCAAAATGATCAAACATAACACTGCCTTTTAGAATGCTCCATGGGTGGAAAGTCAAGGGGAGAATTGCATGGACAAAGATGGGGCAAGGTACCAAGTCACCAAACATCCAGAATCGATGTACTTGGGGGATATTGGCAAAAGAGTATCTTGGTTTTAGAATCTTGAGTTGGACTCTAAGATATCCTTTGCTTGGTTGGAAAATTATTTCATCATTGCTACCTTTTTCTATAATGGGAATCAAACATAACAATGTAGCGTAAATTTAATCATTCAAACAAAAAGAACCTAGAGTGGTTAGAGATTGCATCAATAGGCTAAAATAATACATAAATAGATTTCCAAACAAGTAAAATCGTAGTCAAGCAAGTTTAATATGTATCTTGTTAGAGGGATTGTAAAACAAAATGCTTCTTGCACATCTGTATGCAAAAATACACATCTCATTTAATGAATGCTGTGTAGACCCTATGGATCATGATGACAATTTTGGTATAAGTAGTCTTTGAAGTGCAGTCAATACAGATGACCATAAGTCTTAGAGTAGTCCTTTTGAGGTAGGAACATTGCAAATTTGAGGTCCTAACACTGAGCAATTAATAGACATGGTTATGAAGAAATTAGGACAAACCTATAGACCACCATACTGAGGCAACATGGATATGTGGCGTACGCACCACAAGGTCCTTATGCTTGTCCTCATAGATGGGAAGTATGCCCATTTTACATGCGAAGTGTAGTAAACCCTCCCACAAAGAAATGGTGTCAGTGGTGTAAGCAAAATTTACCCAGATCACACAGGATTGCTTATACATAGCCAAGATGACAAAAGAAAGGGAACAAATCAATCAACAACAACCCTTTTTCTCAGCCTATGGTAATCAAGAATAGGCAAGACCAGCTCTAGGAACACAACCACCACCTCCAGGTGCAACACCTATGAGATACATAGAACCAAAAATTCAAGATACAAGATTGGAAATGGTGATAACAAAATCTTATTTCTAGGAGCAAGTAAACCCATTCATAGATCCCTATGTAGAGTTTATTGACATGAGTGCTCAAATGAAGGAACCTTAGATGCACTAGACAATTTTTATAATGCTTCTTGAATGAGGTTATTGCACCATTCCAACTTTACCTAGAAGAGCACCTCCTCTGGGAGTAAAATGCTATTGATGTGCTGGAGAACATTGGCTTAGATATTTTCCACAACCTCCAACATGCCTCCTAGACCAAGATTACATCTGTAAAAGAGAGGTATTGCCAAGGATTTGCATAGATCACCAAAAGACTATCTTGAAAGGAACGCAAAACCCAATAACCCTATATCCAAGACAAGATTAAATTTTATTGAGGTGATTCCTTTGCCTACTACTTCAAAAACTAAGATGGAAAATGTTTCTTTGAAGGTGGTCATTAGTGCCCAATCTCAAAACAAAACCCCAACACAAGCGGAGATAATTTAGAACAACCTCACTGTGAGAAAACAAAGAAAACATAGAACTCAATCAAAGAGTAGCAAGAAATCTAAGGCCAATTGTGTCTAAACCTAGTTTAGGAGGAAGTTTAATAGTGGACAAGGTTTATAAACCAAAGCAAGCTATTATTCAAGCCTCCTATAACAATAGGATCACTCCCTCTACATACATTCCTAAGAAGCTGCTAGCATACCCCAATCCTAGGGAAGAAAAGATTAAGCTAGCAGTACATTCAAAATTGATAAGAGATACACAAACCATGTTGGAAGGTCTCTCTTTGGTAATATCTTGCGACTCAAATTTGAAGAAGCCTAATTTAGAGACTATACCAAAAGGAACATCAAGCATGGGAATGGACAATACAATAGATCCTTTGCCAAAATAAAGAAATAAAGCAATCAAGTATCCTCCTATACTGGAGGAAAATGATAGAGTTTTGAAAGAAGGCGTTCCAAAAATAAAGGAATTGCTAACTAGAAAATTGTGGTAAGCTGTAAGAGAAAGACCTGATGATGAACACTGGTCATGAGTGATCTTTCCCGTTTCTTGCATGGATCAGCTTGATGAGAGATTGACATGGAAAAAAAACAAACCAATGAACATAGAAGATGAGAGCAAAAGATCTTTTGCAGACAAAAAAAGAACTATGAGAATGTTATGCTCCTACTACCAAGGGTAGTACAAATGCAAATCTTTTGTTAAAGACCAAAGCTACAAGAAAACAATGTAGGAAACTTGCAAGTCTTATTGACAGCTCCTATGACATGCATGCTTTCTCTAACGTACCTACTAAAATTGAAACTAGAAATCTGGTCTAAGATTGCTGAGTATACAAAGAAGCAAGAAGATTAGGACCTACTAATAAGCATTGATGAACCAACTAATCCTAAAGAGCAATTAAATGTGTTAGCAATACCTCTTATTTAAAACAACAAGATTAGAGAGTACAACAAACAAGACAAGGGAAACACTATTTAACCTATACAAGTTGGCAAGGTGAAATCAATAGCCATCCTAGTAGATAGTAGAGATGGATTAAGCATTGCAACTAAATTGATTTGGGAACAATGGGGAAAGCTTGTGGTGCACAAAACAAGGAATAATTTACAACTAGCAATATGAGAAATCTAGTGGGATTACTTGAAAATGTCACAATAATGTCTTGCAAAATTGAGTATGAGCATACATTTGCCATCATTGATATTAGCAAGAACACAAACTATTAAGTGATTTTAGGACAACTGTTTTTGTGTCAATTCCTAATGTTTTAGGACTAGCAATATAGCTACTTACACCTCATACATGAAAACACTATTATGCAAGTAAACCTAAAAAATCATTCCTATAGAGATGTGACTCATTTACCAGTGGAGGAGTTGGATTCTGCTTTGTTGGAAAGGACTCAAAATACCTTAATGAGAAGCTTTGCAGGGATGTTTTGGATGCAACATATGCTCTTTTCCATTGTACAACATAATGTTTTAAAGTTGAGGAGGCATGGCCTCAAATACTAGCAACATTAGATGTGTGTATGATCCGCCACACAAATCAACCAGCTCATAAGACTGAAGATAAAGCTGAAGAAAAAGTGTTGAAAGGTGCAATTTGCGCAAAATTGCCTGCGTGTATTTTTGTTTTTTCAAACCCAAAAGCCATGTATTGTAATGAAAGAAGGCCTTTGTAATTTTTGCCTAATTTATGGGCTCAAGTATGAGTTCCAATTTGTATATACAAGCTCTTAGTAGATTATAGGGGGTCGGCCTCATGTAGATTCAGCTTGGGGATTTGGTACAAAAGCCAACTTTTAGGGTTTTTAGGCACATTCTCATTACCTTCTTTACAAGCTCAAGCTCTCCAACA
>JAWWVC010000142.1:0-10926 GCA_033807815.1 Rumohra adiantiformis | reverse complement strand
GAGAAAATGGGGTTCAAAATCCCATTACCATCATCCCCTTTGACAAAAGAACAAGAGGATATTCCAAAAGGAGTGTCAAAACTTGTACCCATCAATAAGGTAGGAAATTATTGTGAAGGAGATGACAATAACACTACCATTCCTATTGAGTATGCAAGGCGTACCACCATGGCTATCCTAGATAGTGGTGCGGGAAATTCCTTGGCCACAAAGAAGACATGGGAATCTTGGGGAAAGCCAGCAATTTGTTGACGGACTAGGATGAAATTGCAGCTAGCAGATGGCTATGAGGAAAATATGCTAGGAATTGTTGAGAAAGTAGTGGTAACATCTTGTGGGGTAGAATATGAGCACACTTCTGCAAAAGTGGATTTTGGGAATTTCCAAAACTATGATATTATTCTAGTTCATCCCTTTATGAGACAACTTAAGACAATTCACAATTGGGGATATGACTTTATCTACTTAAGAGAGACATGCGCAGTTATGAGAGTAGACCTACGTACTCATGCCTATTGAGATGTAGTAGAGACCCTAGTTTAGGACTTTGAAACCGCTACGACTGTAGATGACAAAAGTTCTATTGGACTAAGGGAGGATGTGGAAATTTTGATGTGCAAGGCATCAACAAAGGAAGTATACAAGGTAAATAATGCTACACAAATGGGTTGTTAGAAGAGGAAGAAGATCATGTACCCGAACCCTTTCTGGATAATCAATTTGAACCTAGTCAATGCAGGGATGAATTGGCTACCTTGGACATATGTGTGAATGAGGTGACTCCTACAAAGTTTTGTGACAAGGAAGGCTTTGATATCCTCTCCATATTTATGATAAAGGTGATACCAAATCTGAAAAAAGAAATCAAACTATTAGGAGAACAAAACAAGGAAGTCTATACAAAAATTCCCTTAACAAAAATAGAAAACCTAAACCAAAAAATAGAATGCTTGCACATACGCAATCAAGTGTCCATCCACAATGTCAGTGACATTGAGGAAGAAGAGAGGATAGATGTTTACTATGATGCTTCCTTGGATATGGACCTACAACAAGAGGAATTTGATCCACACCAAGAAACATTTTCCAGCAAACCCATGAAATTAAAACTTTAGGATGGACAAAAATCTTTGTAGGCTGCACACCACCACAAAAAGGACCACTTAAACCAAAGCGTGAGCACAAGAGAAAACACAATAGATCTAAAGGAGTGTCCCATGCCAGTACTTCAAAACAAAACACAACACCTCTTGCTAGTGCAAGCCATAGATTGCATCAAAGATAAGGTAATTGGGTGTTACATGACCAAAACAAAACCACAGGCTCCAGCCACACGGACAGATAGGGGTCGTAAAACAAAATCAAAACAAAATACAAGAGATAACCCCACACATGAAACAAAACCAAAAGGGAATATCACAGAAAAGCAAAAGGACCCACCATCGGTGACACAAACTGAGCAAAGGTCCCAATATAATGAAAAAAAGAAAATCATTAAAGAAATTTGGACCACTAAGATAGAAAGTGAGGACTCAGCTACTACTGGTGAGACGGAGTGAGTGTCCCCTTGCATTACAAAAAAATACCATGCAAGATCAAAAAATTATGGTACAACAGCCGATTAGGGTATAAAAAACTCGTGGTGGAGAATCATATGTTGGGCACAAAAATGCCAAGAAAGTTGACCTAGCAAAGCCAAGAGAAGGGCTCAAACTAGCATGGATAGCAGCAGACCTTGATCTTAAGGAAGAGGACATTTTATTAGCCATTCTTAAACAATATTGGGATGTATTTGCATGAAGCTATAAAGACCTTAAGGGAGTAGATGCAACCATTTGCCAACACATCATACCAATGAAAGATGATGCCGAGCCTAGCATGCAAAGGCCATATACATATAATTTTAATTTTGCAAAAAAAAATGGAAGAGATAGAATAATTGAAGGAGGCAAATTTTATCTATGAGATTGAACATACAAAATGGGTCTCAATCATACGAGTAGTGCCTAAAAAGAATGGCAAACTTTGTGTATGCGTCAACCTCAAAAAGGTCAATGCTGCCACAATCAAGGACAACTATCCTCTTCATATCATAGAACATGTTTTAGAACAAGTGGAAAGAAAGGCAGGAAATTATTTTTTGGACAGCTTTTCAAGTTATACTCAACTCTCAATCCACCAAAAGGATCAACACAAAACAAAATTTGCCACAAAATGGGGTATTTTTGCCTATAGGGTGATGCCATTTAGATTGACCAATGCCCTAGCCACCTTCCAATGACTCTTGTTGCATGCTTTGAAGGAATACCTTAGGGTTTTTTTGGGATTATTTATGGATGATCTTTGCATACATTCATTGAATCAAGAGGATCACATAAATCATTTGGTCAAAATCTTTGAGAAGTGCAGGGTATATAGAATTTGCTTGAATCTTGACAAATGTGTACTCATGGTCAGGCAAAATTCTAGGGCATATAGTGTCTCAAAATGGGATTAGCATGGATTTTGATAAGATCAATCTAATCGTGGAGCTACCAAGGCCAAGAAATGGCAAACAAGTACAGTCCTTCATGGGACAGGATACTATTGCAAATTTATCCACATGTACGTAGTCATTGCTAAACCACTCTATGGTTTTCCCATTATCTTCATTTGGATAGAAGAATGTGAGGACTTGTTCTCCAAGCTAAAGGAAGCGTTGACAACCACTCCAATTTTAAAATCATTGGATTGGAACATAACATTCCATATACACGTAGACGCTTTAGCCTTTGCAATTGGATGCATACTAGCACAACCAAGAGAAAAGAAAATGGATTTTCCCATATTTTATGCTAGTAGACAACTCAATACCGCAAAGAGAAAATACACCACCACAAAGAGGGAAGGTCTTGGAATGATATATGATGTGAAAAAGTTTAGACACTACTTGTTAACAAATAAGTTTGTCTTCTTTGTAGATCATCAAGCCTTATTATATCTTGTAAATAAACCATGCAATATTGGTAGAATTGTGTGATGGTTTATTATCCTCCTAGAATTTGACTTTACAATGGTAGTCAAGAAGGGAACTACACACCAGAGGGCTCACCATCTCTCATAGATGACACATGGAGAAACTCCAATAGGTGTAGATGATGATTTACTATCTATTCAACACCACAATGATTCCAAGATGGGGTGAAGGGCTAATCCCCCTCATGACAATAGGGCAACTAGACATCACATAGAGCAATCTTCCTTGTCTACAAATGATAGCAAGAAGGCTATACAAAAACGAATGTGATGGAATACTATGCCTATGCATAGAACCATTTAAAAGGACCTTTTATATGAATATGGCTCATGTGACAAATTACTGGTTAGCAATTTGCAGGCAATCAAACCATAAAAAGGGTTCTTAGATAGGAAGTATGGTGGCCAACACTTTAGACAAATGTGCATAATTTTGTAAGAAAGTGTCCACACTACATGACAACTCCACCTATTCCGCATGCCACCTTGTTTCAAGTATGTGTAGCTCCAAAATGGAGTTGTTATATCATTGAATATTTGGCAACCAAGGTCTTTCCTAAAAAGGCTACAAAGGCATGCAGACGAGCAAATGAAATAGAAGCAAAAGAGTATGAAATCATTGACAATCAACTCTATAAGAGAGAAAAGAAAAAACAACTACAATTGTGTGTCATTGAGGGAGAATATGTAAAAGTCCTCGAGCACGCTCATTCAAACCTCCTAGGCGGGCATTTTTCCACAAGCACTACAACCAAGGCTATAAAGCAAGCAGGATCATGGTGGTCAATATTGTTTGGAGATGCAAAAGAGTTTGTCAAAAGATGTAAGGATTGTCAATGCACAAGCATCCCTATCTGCAAGGATGAGATGCCTTTGAGACCAATGATGGGAGAAAGAGATTTTGCTAAATGGGGGACTGATTTTGTAGGACCTATACACCCACCAGTCTATTATACTTAGGCACACTATATTATTGTTGCCATAGACTATTTGACAAAATGGGTAGAGGCCAAGGTCAAGGCCACACAAAAGATTGATGCCAAGACTACTGCTAAGTTCTTGTATGAACTTGTGTTTACAAGATATGCGTTACCCATAGAAATTGTGAGTGATTGAGGGACCCATTTTCTTAATGAAGTTATTGCATACCTTCTTGAGGAGTTTTTGGTCATACATCATAAATTGGCCCCTTATCATGGTCTGAAGCTAAGAACACCAACAAGATCTTGTGCACAGTACTCACCAACGTTGTGGAACACTCACGTAACAATTGGGAAATAAAATTGCATTCTGCAAATTGGGCTTACAGAGTGGCATACAAGACGGCCATAGGCCCTACCCCATTCAATATGGTATTTGGATTTGACGGAATATTGCCACTATAATTTCTAATTCCAACTCTTAGAGTTGCCAAAAATTTGGATTGGCATGGACATGAGTTCTTAGACAAGCTAGAAGATCAAGAGAAACTTGACAAAGTATGCCTACAAGTAGTAGCAAGCATGTATGCCCAAAAGCATTGCCAAAAACAATTCCATGACACTCACATCAAGGCCAAGGAATTTAAAAGAGGGGACATGGTTTTGGTTTATACCTTAAAATAATTCAAATCAAAACTAAAATAAAGAGGCATAGGGCCATATGTAATCCATCAATTATCACCAAGTGGGGCTAAAACACTTGCCAACAAGCAAATGACAAAGTTGTATGGAAACCAAAGGTAGAACCTCAACAAACACTAGTATCAATTTCATCTAAGGTACCCATATGCATGCTATGGCAACCCAAAGTAATAGTCTCACCCCAGGTGCTACCATCAAAAAACCCTACACAACTCCTTCACCAAGAGTTACCAATAACTCTTACCACCCCCACATTAACCATCAAGCAAAGAGTAGCAGCACTTCAATGCCTTTTCTCCAAGCGCCATTAACCTCATACCACATATAGGCCTACTATCAAATTCCCACATCCTTGGTGGGGACGCTCGGGTCAAAGAGGAGGGGAGTACGCCCTTAGGGAGGAACTTATAGGCTCAAGGATTGGCAAGCAAGCCTAGTATTGCCCACCGTATTAGTGGAGTATTGCTTAGGGTCTATGAGGGCAACAAGTTCTACACATGCCTATTAGAAAGCAAGAAGCTTAAGACCAAGCAAGCTAAATAGGCTGAAAAGATCACCAGTAGTAAGGGCACAAAGCATAAAATGGGCATTGTTTTCTACAATTCAATTGAATTTTTTGCTTTTATGCATTTGATTTTGATAATTTCTTGCAATTTTAGTTATCTGGGTAGCACTATATGCCTAACATTAACACTACAAAAGCACAGGCATGATGCTAGGAAAAAAGAGGCCAGCAAGGATAGCAAAAAGTCGCTCCAAACTGAAGAAAATACCATTGAAATAGCTAAGAAAGAAGGTTTTTGTCCTTCAAAAATGATGTGAAACAAAAGGATGGACATTGCTAATTTTCTTCAATACACATTGAATCTTGAGAATTTTCAAGCACAAGCGGGTTAATTGTGGAGTTTTCCTTCTATTTTTGCTTTAAAATGCCCAAAAATAGCTCAAAAAATGATAATGAGTAGCAGGAAGCTCCAAAAAATCAAACAAGAATCATCATGGTGTTTGCAATGCTAATATTTGGGACCATGGACTCAGAAGTAATGGAAAATGATTAGTGCAACAAGAGCCATTTTTATGGTTACCTAGGCAAAAATTGAGCAGTAACATAGTGACGTAGGGACAAGGCGTGTAGCCAGTTAAAACAAAGAGAATAACTACTTGGAAATCCAAGGTGATGGATTGGGTAAATTACAAATAAGGTAAGCATGCCAAAATTCAGTTGCGAGGAAAGGGGTAAGAAATGCAAAAGATAAAAACTAGAAAAACTAGCTCATTTTCACTTTGCACTATAAGAAAAAGAGAGAAATAGCTTCCAAGAGCAAAAGAGAGCGCATACATCTTGCAATTATAGCTTGCACACACATCCTCAGAGGTAGCGGACAACCATCCAACACCATCAGGTAGCTGGGAGGACTTAGGGGAGGACAGACGACCCAGATTTAGGGTTTTGACCTAGAGTACGTGCGGCCCCCATTTTTCAACCAGCGTGACTGAGGTAGGTAACATCAAGTTCAAAAGATAAAATATTTCAATACATGCATAACACAAGAGGCACACACATTACAAACTCTACACATGACACGCATTAGGTCAGGCACTCAATACACATGAGATGGACCAAAGTGACCAAATGGTCAAACCAATAGTCAAACCAATAGCTAGGATAGTCCAAAATTAAAAATAAAACCACCTAGGAGAGTCAAAAAATGTTAAGCAATAATCTGCATATGTTTAGTCAAGCACAACTCCCCAAACCTCTAGTAGGCGTAGTGGAGGAAATGTGATGAAATGATGTCAAAACCTCATAGATAGGTTGCGCACATGATCAGCAATATGCATGTATGTAAACCAAATCAAAAACACATGGGAGGGAACCAGTATATGCCCAGATTACATATGTAAGTCAACCAAATGGTCATGCACATGGGCCCACATCTCAGAAATGGGATCCATCATCGTAGGAAGGGTCCAATCAAATTTGGCAACATCCACCTTAGCAAAAATGTCAAAAATTGGCCAAATCCACTAGTACGCGTAGTAATGAGCAAAATGGGAGCAAATGAGGTCAAAAAGATACCAGATCTTTAGTGCTTATAGACAAAAGGGTAAGGAGTAATCTTGCTAAGTCAAAAACAAGATGGTGATTTTAAATACCCCTTCAAGCCAAATCTAGAGATTTTTGGAGTGGGAAACCGCCAAAAAGTGCTTTAGGGGAAGGATGGACATTTCACAAGAATACCAAGATGGTCAAAACCTTGTTGGGTACTGGGGGAAGCTACTGGGATACATCTTTAGCTAGTTTGGTAAAAATTCTCCAGTACGCGTACTGAAGCACAAACCATAGTAGGCACAAACTTCAAGATTTGATTTCACTAGCATTGTCCACACATGAAAGAAATTTATACTCCACACTCAAAATGCTGACAAAAAATTTCTTGACATAAAAAAGTATCAAAATTTAGCGGACAAGAACCTTTTTGGGCCTCTGTGCAAAATTTAGGTATTCAAACTTGAATGTGAAGGCATAGGAGTAGTGGTGGCAACATGGATATACAAGTTAGGTCACTAGATGTCAAAAAGAGTACAAAAGTACCAGTATGCGTACCAGTACAAAAATGAATTAAGGGGTGCATTGATACCAGCAAATGGCTAGAGTGATAGTGCTAAGCCTTGAGTGCTTGACGGAGTTGAAATACTTCAATTTGGGCTAGTAAACCTTGGGTTATGGTCATGCGAGCAAAAAAATGCTAAATATGGCACTAACCACAACTTTTTGACAAACTAACACATGTGCATGCACAACCAAAAACCAAGGGGGCTCACAAAATATGATGTTAAAGCCTTACAAGCGTGTATGTGTATTGCAAAATATAAGCCATGGCAGATCCACCAGCACCTGACCAAGGAAAAGGAAAGAAGCGCAAACAAGACACCAAAGGACCATTTTTGGCTTGGCTCAAGCATGCTTTGTGGGGCAAGAGTTCTTAGAGCATGCACAAACTTTCATCTTGAAAGGACAGTTTTAGACTCAAGATGGTGAAAAGGAACTCCTTGTGGAGATGCCAAGTAGTTTTTTCAATCTACATAAAAATCCGCAATGCAAAAGGGTTTTTGATCTCATAGGCATGCATTGCTACTTCTTGCTTTTGCCTTGGGGTGTAGATGTCCAGGGAGCCTATGAGCTAATGAGAACCATCAACAAAGACGAATAGGTTAGACTAACCAATAAGGATAGAGAGGAAGTGGCAGCAAGGATTACCAAGCAGAGAATAACAGATGCGCTCAAACTAGAAAATGGGGACACTAGTTTATTGACTCACCTCACAAAAAAGGAGCGCTAGGAGACATTTGCAAGTGCCAAAATGTCTTTGCATAATTTGACACATAAAGAACTAGCAAGGAAGCAAGTAACGCTGCCTTTGCAAGTGTTTTAGCAACACTTTTCTATGGGGAAGCCACAAAAATACACCCACCATATAGGGGGATTTCCCACAAGTTCACCAAGGTGCATAAAACCAATAAAATGCAATATTGCAATACAAGTGAGTATGTGCTAAAAGAAATAATAAGAATGCCACCATAAAGACTCAACAGCAAAAGCCATATCTAAGCGTGGGACATATGTTAATGAGGATAGCATAGAACCAAAACCAATACCCTTAGGTCCATGGCCACGAACAAGGTATCCAGCAGTGACGAGGAGGATGACCTTGTTGAGAGGGCAAGAAAAAGACAAGAATGGATGGAACAAAGTGAATCCATGGAGCTAATGCTCAAAAAGCACGCAGGAATCTTCCCAAAGCCTCAAGGGCCCACTAAGGACTTAGTCCCAAAAAGTGAACAAAGGGAAAAGTTTGGATGATCTAAACGCCGCCATGAAAGCTGGCAAGGAGGCACAAGAGCAAAGTATGACTACCGCAAAAAAGGAGGAAAGGAAAAGGAGGTAGAAGAGGGTCTCAAAGATAGAAAAATAGTATAGCCAAGACACAACCCCAACCATAGGGGTGAAGAAGCCCAAAATTAAGGTGACTTATAAAGGGCCCTCCTTGGCCCTGTACATCCCCCTCATATGGCTCATCATCACCATCTAAGAAAGAGAAGGAAACTTACAAGGAAAAGAGCCTAGAGGAAAATAAGGGGTTGGATGAATTGGCACAAGGATTGCCTAAGAAATCATCTCCTAAATTGCCTAAGCCATCATCTCCTTCCTCACAGAAACCAAAGCCACCTTCACCACCTCCATCTATACCACCTCAAACCACCCCAACCAATCCACCCTTGTCTACTAAAATAATTCCCATCCCATCTTTTCAAGCTATACTTGAAGAGCGTACCCCACCAATGACAAAAACTTCTATCCCACCCATTGATGCAAAGTCAATTTTGACAGAAGAGGAACACCAAAAGAAAAAGAGCCTAAAGAGGCTGCAACCGCAACAACATTACCTAAAGAAGTACCAACAATAGAGGTCACAACAACAGTTACAAAAGAATTATTGGCAGAGGCTACCATAACAGCTAAGGATACAAATGAAGAGGGAAATCCCTTAGACGCTCTAATGCCAACAAAGCCAATACAAGCCAAAGAATTGCCGCCCACCACACAAGATAAGGGCAAAAAAATTCAAGAAGAGCCACAGGAAAAGGAGGGCAAACAAGGGCCAATCATGCCCAAGTATTTTGAAGAGGCCATTCAAAGAGCGCTTAACACACTTGCCACAACCTATGCAGATGCACCAAAGGTTAAATGGAAGTAGGCCAAAGATAAAGAAGAAGAAAAAGAGGTCATAGATCTTACAGGTGAATAGGACAAGGCAGGGACAAGTGAGCGCCCACACCAAACAGGCCAACAAGACAAAGAATATCAAGAGGCAAGAGAGCTCCAAAGACAAGAAGCAAAGAAGAAGCTTATGCGTGTGCAAAAGAAGGGTAGATCACCTAGATGGGAAATGTCTAAGGCCACCACCTACCCAAAAAACATTTTCTTTCTATCACCAACGCAACAAGACCAACAACAAGAGGAAACAAAACAACAGACTCTAAGAAGCCTTGGCAATCACAAAAAAAGCTAACACTTGACCACCAAGCAGGAGAGACTAGTCTTTTAAAAATGGCAAACAGGGCATTGCAGCATTATACATATGTCAAGGCCCATAACTCACAGCTTAAATAGAAACTTTAGCTAGTACAAGGCATGTACAAAGCTGAAATAGAGCAAGTTGATAGTGTATCAAAAAACCTAACACTAGCCAAAAAAGCCAAGGATAGCACGGCAAAAGTGCTAGAAACTTACCTGGAAATATTTAGCCAATTGGACGCAAAACATAAGCAACAAAGGATGCAATTAGAATATACAGAGCAGAAGCTGGTGTTGACCATGCAAAAAAATGAACAAGTTAAAGAAGCCATGGCCCAAGTCCAAAAAAATACAAATTTGTGCATAGTATGCTTCAAAATGTAGTTGGAGGATAAGGAAAATCAAAACCATCAACTTTAAGTGGCTCTCTTGCTAGCAAACAAGAGATTTGAGCAGCAAGAGGAGACAATTAAGAGCTTTAATGAAGCCATGCTTGGCATGCCCACTTCCTCAAACTGAGAAATAGCCAAAGCAACACTCAAAGAAGAGAACGCTAACTTTCAAAAAAGGTTAAAGGCGGAGGCAATTCAAAGAGACTTTCTATCAACCATGTTTGTAGAAAAGGAAGAGAAAATGGAGAAAAGAAGAAAAGAACTCAAAGAACAATTGCAAACAATGGCAATGAATCCTATCTTACAAGTATCAACAACAATAGGAGGATCTTCCACACAAATAAATGACACATCAAAAGATAAGGAAATACCTTCATAGCTCCCAAAAGTGGAGACAAACATACACGATCCCCCTTACATCAAGATTCCATCAACCTGAGACAACAAACTTGGATCAATTGCAAAGACAATATAGCAGGTGGGAAAGAAAGGTACTAAAATGTTCAAAACTCAAGTACTTACGACATGGGGAGGCATCCAAAATTTACCATTTGCCTAAAAAACCCTACCACTTATGAAGCTAGAAGAAGACGAGGAGCACCAACTGGGGGGCTACTCAGAACTCACAGTAGAGGAATAGAACACACAAGAAAAAATACCAAACCAGCCAAGATGGAGGACAAAGTGGTTCCAATATTATCAGGCCAAAAACAATATATATGCAATGGCCCCCCAGGAGAAAATAATTGATGTAACATGCTGCCTTGTGTAGAGGAGACGCACTTGGGATAGCTACAAAAAGGTGAAATAGAGTTAG
>JAWWVC010000141.1:0-10936 GCA_033807815.1 Rumohra adiantiformis | reverse complement strand
TAGCCTTGTATGGGCAGGGCGGCTCGACGGCCCCTTCGCATCCTAGGTGTGGACTAGGCAGGGGGTACGTCACATTATGGGCTAGTAGGCGCTATTATTATTGCCTCTTTATCACCTTGTATAAAGGTAATACTATTTTTTTATTAGGTTACTGTTTTCAAGCCTACAACTAGAGAAATTCCTTTTATAAGTAGTTGCTGCATGTCTGTTAAGGGCCCTTTGTCTCAAGCAACCACCAAACAATAGCTAGACCTTAGTGATATTGTACACATCATTTATTATTTTCAACAGTCCCTTCTCATGTCCTTGGTCTCAAGGGTCACCACCGTGCAATATAAGGCTTTTCAAAGAACTTAACGCATCATATTTCTTCGTTTTGACCAATTATGGGCTCTCAAGAGATACTATTTGTCTACAAGGTTATTGTTAGGATATAAGGCTTTGGTTGGTAGCAGGCAGCGCTGATCTCCTTAGAGGGCCTTATCCGACACAAAACCAATATTCCCTTTCAAGGGTTATCACCAAGCAATATAAGGTGCCTCAAAAAACTTCACAGCCTCATATTGCTTGGTACCAACCCACTTATAATGATTTCTCCTAAAAGTGGAGCAGCATGTCTTTCTTACCTCAAGGGTCACTACCAAGAAGCCTCATATCAATTTCTACCAAACCCCTTAGAGTGCTTTACCTCTTTTATGTTAGGGATCACTACTAAGCAAAATGAGATTTCTCAAGATACTTTAAGGTCACATATTTCTTGTTAATGACCCCCCTAGAGATATGACTCAGTAACTCACCATCATCCCCTTTTTGAGCAATATTAGAGGGCAACATCAAACAATATGAGGCCTTTTAAGTAGCTTCAAGTCCTCATTTTTCTTGGTAGTAACCTCAGTTAGTCATGGTTCTTATGTTGCCTAATCTTATACAGGTTATTTTATGTTCTTGTTTTCTTATTAGATGGATCATATTACCAAGGGAACTCTGAGAAATGAAGGACTGTTAGGGGTAAACCAGAAGCCCAAGACTCCCTAGGACTATTCTGATGATGGGCGAAATTCTCATGTGAAAGGTCTTGTGACATACATGCCTTTTGATATCCGCGGGTAGTAGTTTTTGCGCCCTATATTTCATGACGGGCAGTTTTTGAAATGTAACCACCTTTTGGATGATCAATCAAACGTACTCTGTGTTTTGGGTTCATTGTCTGATTGTTTCTGAATTTTCCAATTCTGTAGTTTAGGTGTTTGCATGCATAGTAGATTTGTCTTGTTCAGTCTCTGAATTCTAGAGTGTAGTTGCCAATAGCAGATTCTAGCAAAAGCAGAATACTGTGGCAGTAGGCAGTTTTTGTACCGTTTCCTATCATGTTTACACTGGCGATCACGGTGATTGTGATTGGGATCATGGCGCGTCTCACTTTCTTCAGTTAGTGGGCAGAGTGCAGTTATTTTTCTGATTCAGGAATGTGGAATTCGCTCTGGAAGGGACGAATCGTGCCCCGTATTATTTCACAAGATCAGTCGCAAGATTGCTAGCAGAGCAATTACAAGGCGATGATTATCAGCAAGAGTATTCACACAGAAGTGGAATGCATTTTGATTTGTTTGGGAGAGATGAGGATGTAGTATCCAAAAAATTTTCAGAAGATGGTGATGATGTTTTTCCTCCGACTCCCACGGATCAGACAATTCAGCAATTTGTGGGGGTGTTAGCATTAACCAGGGTGTTAAACACGAGAAGGCGGTTATTTGATCCTTTGGGAACATTAGCAATGGCAGCGGCTGCAAGGGCAGACTTGCGAGTCAAATTTCAGCACTATTCAGGAAAGTCTAAGGAGGATCCTGATTGTCATGTGGCACAGTTTGAAAGAAGATGGTTGGCAAGAGGATATACAGGGGTATACGGTCCTCAGGAAAAGCGAAATCAGTTTGAGGCTACATTGGAAGGCCGAGCAATGCAATGGCTCAGTAATTATGCAGCAGGGCATTTTGGGAATTATGATGAAATTAAACAAGCTTTTCTTCATCGATTCCGTAAAGAAAAGACACCCAATGAGGTTCTTACTAAATTGAAAAATGTCAAACAGAAGAAGATGGTTGTGGAAGATTATGTTCAGAAATTCAACAAATATCTGACAAGATTAACCGCTCAAGAGCGACCAACTGATGAGATGCTTGCAGCATATTTCATGAAAGGATTGCGCGAGGAGTTGCGGAATGCTGTAGCTGGAGTAGATATCGGAGCTGGCTGGGATGATTTGGTCAATACTGCAATCAGAGCTGAACAGAGATTCGGGTTTTCTGACATGAGGTCTTCTAGGAGGACTAAGAGAAAGAAAGGGAAGAAAAAGAAGCATGAGGATGATAGCAGTGATGATACAGATTCTGATTCTGACACGAATAGTGATGATAGTTCAGTGTCTACTGGTTCGGAAAGTTCTGATTTAGAATCTGATTCAGATGATGAAGACAGCAAGAAGAGGAAGAAGAAGAAGTCTAAGTCTAAGAAGAAGAACCAAGAGAAATCAGTGGAGAAGTTGGTGCAGAAGAAACTTAAGGAATTGGTGGTGAAAAAGAAGGATGAAGTGGTCAGACCATCTTGTGATATCTGTGAGAGAACAGGACATAAGACAAAGGACTGTTGGTACAATCCTAAGAATAGGGGTGCCACAGCTCAGAAGATACAAAACAAAATGCAGAGAGATGAAGCGGATTTGAATGCAATTTTTCCAGAGCCGTATAATAAGCAGGGATTTCAAAGAAACACATACTCTTATACACCTTGGCGACCATCATATAATGCAGGAAGAGCGCCTTTCAGGGGTGGATATAATTTTGGTGGCAGAGGAAGATTTGGAGGATATTCAAATTTTTGACCTCCATATAATCAGAATTATGGTCAGCAGCAGGGGTGGCAACAGCAGAATTGGCAATCTCCTCAACAATGGAATCCTCCTGCTGGTGCACCACAAAATCAGCAACAGAATCAGTTACCTCAGTTACTACCACCACCTCCTCAACAGAATATTCGACCACCTCAGGCGAATTTGATTGAGGTCGATGTTAATCGGAATTATGCTACAAATTATGTTGGTCCGGATTGTTCTCCGGAATGTGATTGCAGTGTATGTCAAATTCAGAAAGCTGAAGTGTATGCAGTCACTAGAGCTAAGGCTAAGCTGAAATCTCCTCTTAATTGGCAAGAGCAGAAGGAAGTGAGGGATAGCACTGAGGAAGCAATCAAGAAGGCTCAAGGAAAGGAATTGGCAATCAAGAAAGAGGTTAAAGTGGTTGATTTGACTGAAAAGTCTACAGTTATCTTTGATGAATTGGTGCATACACCATTGCACTTTACCTTAGATCAACTTCTTTCATTGGTACCTATTTTCAGAGATAGATTATATTTGGCTAGTATGAAATCAGTACAGCCTAAAATTCAGCAGGAATTGCAGAAGAGTGTGGGAACATATCAAATTAGCCCAGAAGATGTGGATTTCACCATTCCAACTGTTTCATTGCAGTTTGATAATCAAAGTTTTACAGATGTTTTGCTGGATGGTGGTTCCGGTGTTAATATTCTATCGGAGTCTGAATTTCATTTGATGAAAAATGCTAGATTGGAACCAGCACCTTTCCAGGTCCGAATGGCGGATCAGAGCCGTGTTCAACCTTTGGGAATGCTTAGGCATCAGGAAGTCTTTGTGCATGGTATGCAATTTCCTCTGAATTTTGTGGTGATGAAAATGAAAGATCCAGAAAATTCATACAGAATGTTGTTGGGTAGGCCTTGGTTTAAGGCTGCCAAGCTAAAGCAGGATTGGGATAAGAATGAGATTTTATTGAGGAAAGGGAAGAAGTCTATTATCATTCCAATGGGAGTGAAGAAGGAGCTGAACAGGGAGAATCGGCCTATGATGGTGCAATCTATCCATTTGGCTGAGGAAGTAGAGGATGATGAGGAAGTTTTGTTCTTACAGGCTAACCCTACAATTGTTCCTGTGTTTGAGGTAGATGTTTCCAGTATTTTGCAAAGGTATGCAGATAAGCCTGTATTTCCGGAAATCGGATGTTTTGCAGTTAATATTTCAGAATCAGATCAGTCTAAGGAAGCTGAGGATAGTGAAAAGGATGCAGAGATTCAGCAATTCTTGAACAGGGCAAATGAGGATAAGAAACCAGAAAAGCAGGTGCGAGAGGTGGAAATTCCGGATCATAAGTCCAAAAAGAAAAAGGATGAATCTGATTTGGGAAAAGAAGCAGAGGAAGCTGTGATTAAATCTGATGAGCTGTATGATAAGCTAATGGGGAAGATTTCTAGGGTGAAGGAGGATGAGTTGCAAAATTTGAATTTGGGAACTGAGGAAGTCCCTAAGAATGTTAGGATCAGTGTGCATCTGGATGAATCTTTTAAGAAGGATCTGAAAGTCTTGTTGCAGGAATTCATGGATGTTTTTGCATGGGATTATTCTGACTTGAAGGGCATGGATCCTCAAGTGTATAGACACCAAATAAATCTGAAAGAAGATGCAGTTCCGGTAGTGCAGCAGCGGTATCGGATGAATCCAAATTATGCTAAGCAAGTCAAGGAGGAGCTGGAGAAGCTTCTCAGGGTTGGATTCATTATTCCTGTGGATCAAGCTGAATGGCTGTCACCCATTGTAGTGGTTCCGAAGAAAAATGGGAAACTCCGTGTCTGTGTAGATTATAGAAAATTGAATGCAGCCACAATTTCAGATCCATTTCCTCTACCATATATTGATGCAGTTCTGGATGATGTAGCAGGTCATGAGATGTACAGTTTCTTGGATGGATATTCAGGCTACAATCAAATTCCGATGGCTGAAGAGGATATAAAGAAGACATCATTTATCACAGAATGGGGAGCCTATGCTTATACTGTGATGAGTTTTGGATTGAAAAATGGGCCTCCATCTTTTTCAAAGGCAGCTTTCAAAACATTTGAGCCCTATTTGACAGATTTTATGCGGATATTCATGGATGATTTTTCAGTTTTTGGTAAGCAGATTCAGCATCTGGAATTTTTGAGAAAATGTTTTGAGAGATGCAGATTATATAGAATGTCTCTTAATCCTCTCAAATGTGCTATTGCTGTTCAAAGAGGAAAATTGTTGGGCCATATTATTTCAAAGGAAGGTATGTCTGTGGATTCAGATAAAATCAGTGCAATTCAGAATGCACCATGTCCTACTAATTTGAGGGAAATTATGAGATTTGTTGGTCAGATTAAATGGCATGGTCGTTATCTTTGGTATTTGGCAGATATTATTTCACCTTTGACACATTTAACCAAGAAGGATATACCATTTGCTTGGGGGGAAGCTCAACAGAAAGCTTTTCAGGTGGTGAAAAAAATGTTGGTGGTTTCACCTATTCTTCAACCACCAAACTGGAAATTGGCATTTCATATCTTTGTTGATGCATCAGATGTGGCAGTTGGAGCAGTATTAATGCAGGATGTTATTAAAGCATGGTATAGGCCTGTCTATTATGCAAGTCGGATGCTTAAGCCAGCTGAGAAAAACTATTCTGTTACAGAAAGGGAAGCTTTAGGGATGATTTTTGCATTGGACAAATTCAGGCATTACTTGCTTGGCAATAAGCTGATTTTTCATGTAGATCATCAGGCACTTGTTTTCTTGGTCAAGAAGCCTAGACTTGAAGGACGGTTGGCTAGATGGATGTTGCTTCTTCAAGAGTTTGATTATACTGTGGTTCATACTCCTGGAAATCAGCATGCAGTGGCGGATTATCTGAGCAGATTGGAGTTGAATCAAGAGCCAGCTGGTGTGTCGGATCAATTACCGGATGCAGGATTGTTCACAGTGGAAGGTGTATTTTATGACAATTGGTATGATCAGATGGTGCAATTTCTAACAGATGGCATACTTCCGGATAATATGTCAGCAGATCAGAAGAAGAAGTTTGTTCTTAAAAGCAGACCTTTTCTGATTATTGCAGGAGCTTTGTATCGAAGGGGAGTTGATCAAATTATCCGCAGATGTGTTCCGGATGAGGAGCAGAAAGCTGTACTTCATGAAGCACACTTGGGACCAGCTGGTGGACATTTTTCAGGAGAGATTACTGGTAGGAAGATCATGCAAGCAGGATTATGGTGGCCTGTAATGTTGAAAGATGCTCATTCTTTTGCTAGGGAATGTCTTCAATGTCAGAAATTGGGCCAGCCAAATCAATCAGACAGAATGCAAGATCATCCAATTTTGCCATTAGAGCCTTTTCAAAAATGGGGTCTTGATTTTGTGGGGCCAATCAAGCCTAAGGCCAAGCAGACAGGAGCAAGATACATTTTGGTAGCAACTGATTATGCAACCAAATGGGTTGAGGCAATCGCTCTGAGGAATAATAAAGCTGCTAGTGTGGCTAAATTTTTGTATAAGCAGATCATGACCAGGTTTGGATGTCCTGTGGAGCTTGTTTCTGATCAGGGTGTGCATTTTCTGAATTCAGTAATTGCAGAATTGACTGAAAAGCATATGATTATGCATAAGAAATCTACTCCATATCATCCGCAGGCCAATGGGCAAGCTGAAAGTACAAATAAGACTCTGGTACGGATTATCAAGAAAACAGTATCTGAGCACAGAACAGACTGGGAAGATAAGTTGGATTCTGCATTGTGGTCTTACAGAACAGCCTTCAAAGTTGCAACAGGAATGACTCCTTTCAAGCTAGTGTATGGATTGGAGGCCGTTGTCCCAATGGAATTTGTCATTCCAAGTTTAAGATTGGCTGTGCAATACAAATTGAATCCGGAAGAATCAGTTTTGCATCGACAGATGGAATTATTGAAGCTGGAAGAAGACAGAATTCTCAGTGCATACTCAGCTGAAGTGGGCCAGAATAGAAGGAGAGCTTGGATGCAAAGGCAGATCAAATTCAAAATTTTTAAGAAGGGAGATTGGGTTTTGTTGTACAATTCCAAGCTTGGTCCTCATCCTGGCAAATTGAAGCTCAGATATCTTGGTCCTTTCAGAATTTCAGAAGAAATAGGGCAAGGCACCTTCAGACTGCATGATGTGTATGGCACTCCACTTGCAAAGCCAGTCAATGGATTCAGATTAAAATTGTTTTTGGGAAAAGTACCAGATATTCCGGAATGGATGGTGAACAAGGCGGTAGATGTCGGAGTCCGGTATGTGGACATTGTCTTTCCAGAGGGTATTCAGATTGTGCATTCAGAGAATTGTCCAAGCAATAATTCAGGAGTTAGTAACCGTTTGGCGAGAACGAATTTTCACGGCGGAAACGTACAATCATCAAATCAGATGGCACATCTTACACGAGCGGCGGTCAGATCACAAAAAGCCGGATTTGTCGGGCGAGCAAATTTGAAAGGGGATTGCAGTCGGTCTCCTCACCATCATGCGTATATAAATCATTCTAGGGTGTGCACATATAACACTACTCATTCTCATTCTCGTGTGTGCATGCACTGTTTAGGTAATCAACCACCGAGACAGGGTAGGTTAACTTGAGCGTTCTGGGATAATCGACACTTTAAGTGTGCAAAGTGGGCAGGCCACATCAAAAATCCCTCTAGCTCGTGTAGGCATCACAATCGTCTGTACTTTCCAAGTACTTGGCGCAGATTTCATACAAATTCTCCAATGTTGCCTAATTTTCAGAAGCTAAAGGGTAAAATGCAAGAGAGGGAGGTGACCTCTGAGTTGATGGCACATACAAGGTCTATGCAGTCTGCCATGGAGGATCTTCTCAGGCAGAAGAAGGTTGTCACAGTTATCCCGGAAGATAACTTGAAGAAGCCGAGTCCGCGAGAATGCAAAAAGAAGAGGATTATCCTCCGGAGGAAGTTTTTGATTCTCAGGCGGCAGAAACTAAAGCATGGCTGAAACGTGTGGTGGGTCTTTACAAGTTTTCCCGCTTGCCGTGGGATGCATGGCAGAAAAATCCCTGTGCAGAAATTCAACTCCAGCACTTGAGGAATAATGTCGAGCTGATTACCAAAGATATTCACCTAAATTCAGCCTTGATTTCAGAGGTATTCAAGACGTCCAATGTATCTTATGGGTCAAAGCTAAAGAAAGTCACGGATGCGATTATGCGCTCTGAGTTTGGGGGTTCTGAAGGCACACGGTCTTACTTCATGGTCCGCAATGCTAATAGCAGCAGAATTGTTCATTTCACTTGGTATCTTGATAAGGTATGTCTGCTAGCCAAAACCTCCTATATGTCAAAGGAAAGCTATTTTCCTCTGTTTAACGCTGAGCGGGGTCTGAAAGTAGATTGGGCCGGATATTTGCTTGAGAGAATGCAGCTTGGGGAGCATAGGGATAAGCGCAGATCTCCTTCTCTAGCCAAACTTTTGCCATATCTTGCTGCTTTATTCTCCCATGTCTTGCAAGTCCCGGTGGCAGGTTTGCAGCCTATTGAGGCTATAGCCCCGGAAGTGGCTAAAACACAAGATAAGAAACGCAAATTGCACTATGAATCTCCGGATTTAAAACCTAAACCTGTGTCTGTCATTTCTTGGCTACCTATTGATTCTGTCACTCCTTTGGAAGGGGTAGAGCAGTCCTTGGGGAAGCCGGTTGCTACCCCTATCAGGCCATCTGGTTCAAAGGTCATTCCAAAGTTTGTTACCCTGTTTCCTTCTGCTGCAAAGCAGGAGCCTGACCAAAAGCCTTTCAAGGATGTGGGCCCTAGTAAAATTACGGAGTCATATGCATCTATGTCAGTGCTGGATGGGGTGTATTCTATCAAAGAAGCGGATCAGGCATGGTCAAAAATCAGAATGTTTATGCAGAATCAGCAAGCTATGTTGTTGACTGCAGAGAAGCAGAAGTCTACTCAGGAGTTGACAGAGTTGCAAAAGAAAGTTGAGTTTTTGGAGTTGCAGTTGGCTGAATCAAATCGGAATTACAAAAATATTTTGTTTGAGTTCAGTAGGGAGCAACAGAAGTCCCAGGCACATATAGCAGAATTAACTGAGTTAGCTGAAGATTTTCCAGATTGGGCAAATCAACTGAAGAAGGGCACGGAGCACTTATTGGAAGAGGTTCATGAGCGGATTGCAGATCTTCAAGCTCAGAATGTTTTCTATCTCAACAGATTGACTCCATTAATTCAGATGGAGAAAGCTGCGATGGAAGGTCAGTCTGTCACAGGTGTTATTGTGGAAACAGCGGAAGCGGAGAATCTGAAGGCGGAGCTATCTGATTATGCTAACAAGCTTTGGGAACATGCTAGTTCTGTTTTTATTGATCATTTGTCTGTGCCTGTGGATAAGTTTCAGAAGTGGTTTGAAGCTGCTGGAGATTTGCAGCTGAAGAAGCAGAATGCAGATATGAAGCTGCGGATTGTTGAATTACAAATGCAGGTGGATCAGCTCACATTGAAAGCTATGGAAGGTCCAGTCCTTTTGCTGCCGGCTGCTGATGCAGTGGATATGAAAGCTGATGAAGCAGCGGATGAGAAGAGGCTGGTGGAGTTTTGTGATAATCTGGTTACAGGGATTGCTGAGGAGCAATTGGGGAATGTGGCTGACATTAAGGGGTCTGAAGCTGAAGTCCTACGTCAATCTCCTAAGCCGGATCAAGGGATTGTGGATCCGGAGTCAGCCGTTGGCTCCACCACCGGGCTGTGCCAGGTGTTAGGGGTAAACCAGAAGCCCAAGACTCCCTAGGACTATTCTGATGATGGGCGGAATTCTCATGTGAAAGGTCTTGTGACATACATGCCTTTTGATATCCGCGGGTAGTAGTTTTTGCGCCCTATATTACATGACGGGCAGTTTTTGAAATGTAACCACCTTTTGGATGATCAATCAAACGTACTCTATTTTTTGGGTTCATTATCTGATTGTTTCTGAATTTTCCAATTCTGTAGTTTAGGTGTTTGCATGCATAGTAGATTTGTCTTGTTCAGTCTTTGAATTCTAGAGTGTAGTTGCCAATAGCAGATTCTAGCAAAAGCAAAATAGTGTGGCAGTAGGCAGTTTTTGTGCCATTTCCTATCATGTTTACAGGAATTCCCTTTGTTTGTAAGTGGAGCGGGTGGATGAGCGGTCCCTGTTGAGGGAGCTTCACGTGTGGCAAGTGTCATAATGTGATTGATTCACATTGTGGTGATGGTATGTTGCTGAATTAAAGTGGAAATGGTAATAGGTGGTACTATTAAAGGTGAAATGGTAACAGGTGGTACTAATAAAGTTGAAATGATAAAAGGTTATGCTTAGTATTGGTTGAGAGTGAGGTTGTGTGTTCAAAGGTTTCAATTGATGGTTATCAAACATTTGTGATGTATTCATTATTGCATGTAACAAAGGTTCACACATTTGATTGACTCATAAGAATAGTGAGCAGTGAGATGGATTTTCCCTTGGGTTTTCCCTTCACCAAAGGTCGCACCAGCTAGCTGGGGATCTTTGACTAGTAAAGGCAGTAGTATAACCTTAGGGTTAGTGATGCTTGGGCGCAAAAGGCTTTCCCATAAGGGTCAGAGTAGTCCCAAGAGGACCTTATTCATTTTGTTATGGATGTAATATTGTTTCAATCTTCCTTTGTTTTAGACCCTTGATGGGGAGGGACCTTTTAAGAATGCATCTAATAGACTAGCATGTGACCAAGCTCTCGCTTGAGTCAGCTGATGACGTTGGTGCTCTAGAAGGACAAGTCATCCAATATGAGCTGTGTACTCAAAGAAAGATGGTCTAGGCACTCTTGGATCTACTGACGGCCAAGACCACTCTCCTGCATCCTAAGAAAAATGTTTGAGGGGTCTACCCTGCCATATCTAAAGCTGCCAACACATAGCCTCTAACACCAAAAGCTTAGGATCAGTTGCATACCTCTTGTTATGTCTACCAACTACTCAAATACAAGACCAAGGCTCACGCTGCTAAGTATTACTATAGTGATAATAATGTAATCTATACT
>JAWWVC010000140.1:0-10964 GCA_033807815.1 Rumohra adiantiformis | reverse complement strand
ACACACACACACACACACACACACACACACACACACACACACACACACATACCTTCTTAATCACTCAATCTCGTTCTTCTTTCTTATCTCTCGTGGCTTTTACAAGAGAACGCCTTCCTTCCTCCTTGACAATTTAGCACTTTCCTACTTTACACACAAGGCGTTTCTCCACCAAGAAGCCTTTCTTGCAAGGAAGAAGGAGAGAGTAGACAGTTTGCATGTCTCCCTTTATATGTATCCTTTCCTACCAAGAAAAAATAGGGAGAGTGATCTTCTAGTCCATGCAACTTTGGTAATTTTCTTATAATTTTGTTGTCCGTTGTCCAAATCAAGAACTTTCTAACACCAAAATGAATCATCGCATTGTTTATAATAAGGCATTGTAGGTCATTTTTCCAAATTTTCTTTCTTTTTTGGGTTATCATCAAAACTCCCTTGTTAGCTCTGATTTTTTATTTTTTTATTTTTAGGAATACTTTTCCTCTATTCCTCATTGCATCTCTTTTACCTTACCTTCTCACGCTTTTAAAAGGTTAGGGTTCTCAACACCTCATGGTTACAAATCAATATCAAAATTCACAATGGCAAATAACTAAGATGGACACAAAAGTGAGGATCTTACAGACACCCACACTTGAAGAAATTGAGGCATCCTCACCTTGACATAATTTATTCAATTTTCATAATAATATTCTTGTTTTGGTTAGTTACTTAAGTTTAAAATGATATTTTATTCAAAATACCTTTGTAGTTATATTATTGTTCACTTTATTACCTCCATTACCCTCTCTTATGTATTTACAATCAAAATTGATCTAAGGCAAATCTACATACATTATTCAACATGTTCCTAAAAGTAGGTACCATAAAGGTCATGAGTTAGCCTTTTACTTCAATTCTTCTAAACTAGAATTATTTTCTCTTTTTTCAAGATCATAGCACCACCATCACCTCAAATACTTTGTCTAGGATGTCCTACCCTTCACATTATCACTAAATTGTCATCATTTTAACCATCCATAATATTCAAATGGATTCAATTCTTGGGGGTTGTTGCCATCACATACATTCACAATTCATTAAATTCATAAGGCACTTATAATTCACAAGTCAAGAAATGTGCATGGTAATGGAAAACATTATTTTGAAAACATAAGCAACCATGTTTACGGCCTACCTTCCCCCACTTATCTTTGTCTAAGTCTTCTCACACAAGCATCCCTTCATGATTTAAGAATAAGAAGCTAAGGGTACAATAGTGCCACTACTTTGTGATGAAACAAGATGCTCACGGGTATTTCCCATATGTTCAATATTGTCAAAACCATAGATAGCCCTTGTAAGGCTGCAATATCAAGTTAAGGGCTATCCAAACTCTAATATTCACGTTGTAGAGATCATAAAAATAGTCTTTATATGAGTTCTAGGGAAAGGCGTGGCCCTACCTTTAAAAATGAGGCAAGCCTTTGCTTTGATACCAATTGAGAGGTCCCTACCCAAGCTTTCTATGCAAACTAAACACCAGTTTACATACTTTAACTCTAAAAAGAATAACATTGTAGCATAAGAGATTTTATAAACAAAACTAGTCTTAGAGAGGAACCTTCGTGCTCGCCCAGTACTATTCTCAAGGGCTATGCTATTGGTCAAACTAGTTCAAGGATACCCAACTACTATATGGTGTGTCATCAAAATTGAATTTTCAAAAATATCAAGGCTTTACAAGGCCTTTCTCTCTCTTAAAAGTGGCCATTATAGAGAGACAAAGCACAAGAATATACTTACGTATGGACAAAAGGACATGCAAGGAAGTGCCAAGAGGTGAATGACATTTCATAAGTACATGAAAATTTTTCCTAGGATCTCAACAAGTTTTTACAATAGACCCAAAAATGATTTTTATGGCTTATGTTTGGTGGGATCGAGGTGGGAATATGGGCTCTTGGGCATGCCTTTGCACACCAAGAGAGGGTGAATATATCCCAAAAATTTTATAAGAGAGGCACCTCCCTTGCCTTTCCACCTCTCTCTAGGTCATGAGACTGTTATTTTTGGCTAGTGTGAAGACTTTTTTTAAAAAAAATTCTTGAAGGGGCTCTCACTCACACATGAAAGCTCACATTCAAGTGGTTAAGGTCTAAATAGAAGCTAGCACCAAAAGCTTTAAGGCTCCACATGCTTCTATTATTTTAATCACATAATTATGTACCTAATGAAGCTATTAAGCTAAGTAAAGAATCTATGGAGCTCTCTCTCTTTCATGCTCCCATCCTTACCTTATCTATAGTGCACCTTTTCTCTATAGATACTGCTAAATTGTTAAATCATTGAGGTCTTTAGAAGAGAACAACACATACAAAGGTTATTCAAGCCCTATAAGTATGGTTTATGAAGTTCCTAGCCTCCATGGTCCAATGATGTATCTCATAAGCTTGCTTATGTTGATATAAAAGAGATCCAAGAAGAAGTGAAATTCAAAGTCTTTTGATAGGGTGTTGGCCTAAAGAAACCCAACCCTCTATCTTACGCCATAATGGTTCGTTCATAAGTATTATCAACAATGAAGATTAATGTGCATGCCAATTAAGAGAATTTATGTGTGTGAATGAACATGAATTCTTGCATCACTTTTCATTGATTATTAAGAGTTAAGGGATTATTAGTTTTGTTAAAATTATTTCAATACTTAACTTCAATGAATTAAGTAGTCACAAGAAATGGTGCTTAATACAATTATAGTTACATTTGTATCATAGCTTTTGGTATTCTTTTCTTGATTGAAAAAAACAACGTCCAAGTACTTATCATAAAGGCTTAACTCTTTAAAAATTGGGTAAGGTGCGCTAGAAGTGATTATCTACTTTGGTTATTGTGAGACCAAGTGGAGATCTTCACTTAATAGTGCACTATTGTGGTGGTAACCTCGGGTTTTAGCACTATTAAGCATGTAAGGTGGCATTGTTAACCCCACGCATCTATACCAATTTATAAAGAATATAGATTGGTGGAAAGGTTTAAACCATGTTGCAAGATATACGTAATGAAATTAATTATCATAACATTAACTTTGAGGAAGATAAAGCCTAGGCACAAGAAACTCATGCTATAAGGTTTATGGTACAAAGGCTTCATGAGACACAACATAATCCCTCTTTGCGTCCTATGATGCAAAATATCATGTTTTCTCATGATATTTTTCTTACAACAAGGTCTCCTCCTTAAAAATTGAGATCTCCACAAGAGGTGAGCAAGTAAGAAAACCACTAGAGCAAGAGGAGAAATAAAATAGAAGATGCAATAATCTTCCTCCTAATGCACCAAAGAGGACAAGATCTATCTCTTGTAGTGACTCTTCATCTTCAAAAAGTGGTAGAAAGAAGAGAGGTTGCTTCCAATAACAAAGAAGAAGATCCCCCACTTCCTCACCAAGTTTACCCTCTCTATTTTCTGAATAAGAAAATTCTTGTCAAGCGTCCCTAAACAAAAATCAAAGAGGCGCAAAAAGATCCATCATGCTTGGAAGTGGGTTCACAAATTGAAGAAATTTAAGCAAAGATGGAAAATCATTACCTTCTTTTCTTAATATAGATAATATGATCACAAGGACAAGGTGTTAAGCTTCATCCAACAACTTGACAAGGCTTTTGGGGGTGAACACTTTGCTAAACATTCAAAACGTACATTATGTGGCTATGCATATTCAAAAGATTGCTGCCCAATCAATGGTGGGCTAGTATACAAGCTCAAGGAGTAGAGACCAAGACTTGAAAAGAATGCCAAGTTGCTCTCATGAAATAATTTTTGACAAGCCAAGAAAAAAATGATATTATAATGGCATGCCAAGGTCTCAAAGTTGACAAAGGGAATCAATTCAAAAGCATGTAGAAAAGGTTTGGGTTTTCTATCTCAAAGTTAGTGTCTTCAAAAGAATTGACTTTGTCAAGCAAAGACAATAATATTGAGCAAGGCTTTCCAAGGATATGGGTGTATATATCAATGCACAAAGACCCAAATCTATCCTTGGCTACTACCTTGAGGAATCCATCCTTGGTTGTCATAAGGGGAAATTTACCCTTGACCAATATCTTGAGGAATCTATCCTTGGCAATTGTGAGGAAAATCTATCCCCGACCATATACTTTGATGAATCTATCCTTGTCCAATATCTTGAGGTATCTATCCCCATCCATTCACCTTGACGAATCTATCCACGGCCAATATCTTGAGGAATCCATCCTTGGCTATCATGAGGGGAATCTATCCCTAACCATATACCTTGAAAAATCTATCCTTGGCCCTTTCTTGTGTGAGGAATCTATTCTTGGCCGTCGTAAGGATAATCCTTCCCCAACCAAATACTAGCCTAAATACTAGAGGACCAACTCTATAGACATTACCTCCCTTTTCAGCTTTGTAGTTCACACCAAACCCTAACTCCCTATAGAATGAGAGATAGGGACTAGGAAAAGTGGCCAACCAAACCTTAAGCAAGGATAGATTTTATACTTAGAATTATTTTGGTCCCTATTATCTAGTCCAATACTAAGGTAGCCAAGGAGGGGGTTTTTTTGGCTCTTGAACCTTATGAGAAGAGACACCAAGGATGTAATGGTTGTAAGGTAGGCAAACATGTGCTTGATCATGATTAGTTCATCTGTCATTCTCATACTCTTTGGTTATGTAAACCCATGCTGGATGCAGGGGAGAATTACTAGTCTTGCAATGTTATGCAACCTCTATAGGAGGTCTACAGGGTGAATATGAGGGAGGAATTTTGAGTACCAGTCTTTAGGTTGGTAGGGTGGGCCCATCTTGACCATGTTTGATGCTCTTGCTTAGTTGCAATGGAGTTAGTGTGTGCGATGAGAAGGGAAACCTCCTAGATAGGAAAGGGAGTAATTAGTTTTGTTTTCTTTTATTTTGATTAAGCATCTTGATGGAAAAAACTATGTTATCATTATTATTCATATACATTTAAGTCCCTTCTTGTGAAGGAGGAATTGGTCAATGGTTGTCTATAAGTGTTATCTTATGGTATTGTCCTTTTGGTGTGCGTTGTGTTGATATCCATTGTAAAAATTTGTGATGTATGACTGTCCACCTTCCAATGAGGAGAAGTTGTTATCTCTAAGTATTAATTAAGGATAGATTTTCCTCATGATGGCCAAGGATAGATTGTGCTCACAACGATTGATGATAGATTCCTCAAGGTATTGCCCTGGCATAAATTCCTCAAGGTATTGGGCCTTGGTCATGGCCCTTGGTCAAGGATACATTCTCAAGGTAATGACTGAGGATAGATTCCCCTCATGACAATTGATGATAGATTCCTCATTGTATTGGTTGCGGATAGATTACCCTCACAATAGCCAAGGATAGATTCTTCAAGGAATTGGCTAGGAATGGATTCCCCTCACAACGGCTAAGGATAAACTCCTCAGGGTATTGGTTGGGAACAGATTCCACTCACAACGGCCGATGCTAAATACCTCAAGGTATTGGCTGGGATAGATTTCCCTCATGATGGCCAAGGATAGATTTGTCAAGGTATTGGTCAAGGATAGATTCCCCACATGATGGCCAAAGATAGATTCCTCAAAAGTGTTATGAGGTAGAGCAAGTGATTGAGAGGTCCCTAAAGTTTAGGAGCTCCGCATTGATCTATATTGTCATCATTGTTTGATAAAGTTTGCTAGTATTAAATGATGTCCAAATGCATGGTTGTCATCCATTTGATACATCCATTTGATAGAGAAGGGTATTTATTACTCCTTTTTTTTCTCATTGACTAGTGATGGATTGTTGAGGTCTTGTATTTGCTCATTAGAATCAAGCATCATTTTTGCCTATTCATAAGGTGGTCACGTCTTGTTCTTATTTCCTCAATAGGGACAATACTAGTCAGCTAGGTATCTCGAGTCAGTCCAACCAGTAGCATAACCTTCACGGTTAGTAATGTGTAGGCGTGAGGGTCCTCTCTAAGGGTAATTTCACTTGTGAAACTCTAATGTTCTAGTAGTATATTCTTATAGTCATGAACGTATAAATCATTGTTATAATTGTATTGACCCTTTAGGGAGGGGGACCTTTCAAAACCAACACTAAGTCTATCTTGAATTGGCGCATCTCATGCTTGGGGTAAGCACCTCTCAACATGATGTGAACATGGATTCAAAACAATTGTGTCCAGGTATTAAGTGCCGACATCTTTTTAGGTATTGGAATATTTACAAGAATGGATTGTGTAAGGGATGTTTGCATGTGTGTAAGTGAAGCTCAATGATTTGAGAAAGGTCATGTTTTGATTAGTATGCTTGCTATCCACAAAAAATGAATTAAGAAAGATTGTGTTGAGAGGATCAATTGTAAACTCAAATTGTCCGAGGCAAACAAGTTTTAGAGATGACAAAATTAGGGTTACCAATCTTGGAGATGACCAGGTGAGTAGTCAGCACTAGTTGAGGCTATGTTGGGATAACCAACTCTAGAGGTGACTAGGTTGGGGTAGTCATCCCAAGACAAAGTGATGGGGAGAGAAAATAAAGAAAATAATTTTATTTTGCAAAATCAAGTGATGAGGTTGTGTCTTGTAATGACGGTGATCAGGGAAAAAAGTATTGGTGTTATGCTATGTGGACAATGTTTGAAAATGCTTTTGATTTAACCAAGGCTTGCCTTGGAATAACCAGCTTGTGATGGGTCCAGGGTTGGGGCAATCAATGTTGGGATAACTATGGAGATTCATGTCCTCAAGGTAACCACCAACCTTAGATCTAGGGATTGAGTTGGGGTAATTGCCTCTTGATTTTGATCCAAATCTAGGCAAGGTGTGGATCCTTTTTATGCTATCTTGATTAGATCTTAGGGTTCCACCAATGCTTGTGTGCAAGCTAAGTAAGAGGACATTGGTGCTTGATTAGTGGGATTTTAAAAGGTCACGACAATCTTGTGCATGTAGAAAAATTAACTTGGTGTGTTTAGGATAACTCGATTCGATTGACACGGCGGTGATTGAGGGTCTAATTAAAGAACCCAATTGGACTTTGTAGCAGCATTAGTTAGTGTTTGTTTCATAAAGTTTTTAAATGATGGTTATATGAATTTCAAAGATTATCTTCCGTGCTTTGTGTGGACTTATGGTTGTGGAATACTTGTTGTGAACTGTTTTTGTGGAATTATGTCATGAACATAAATGCGTGCTAACATAGCAGAGTAAGGTCCCAGTGGGTTGGAAGTGGGCGATTGAGTGGCCCATAAATATGAAAACGCGTTCTTTTGGGACTTACTTAGGAAAAGATCTAGCTTATCCAATGGTGGGGCTAGCCAAGGTGTGGTCCCTTATACGTCCATTAACCTAAGATTGGGATTTGGGCTAGGCAAGGTTTGCAAGGTCCCATGGCTACCAGCTTACCAAGTGGCGTGCCTCCATTTACCCTACTGACCCAAGGGTAAGGGGAGGTATCTAACATGCATTGAGAATCTAAGAAATAATTATTAGTGATGACTATTACAAAGGCATCAACAAGGTACTTTCTTGGCTCAATAAAGGCTAGATAACAAATGCTTACTCTTTATAAAATGTCAATCATGATGACAAGTATCTTTTAACTCTAATGGTAGTGACACCTTTCTTCTCTTGGCAAAAAATTATTGTAGCATCTTTCACCTCTACAATGACGGCAACCATTGCACCTAACTCCTAAGCTATATCCATAAGTGGTCTCCACTTGGATGTCTTGCAAGGCTATTCAATTTGTTAGAAAGTGATGGATAACATACCAAGTTAAAAGAAATATGTTTGTAGCTAAATCTACTTGTTTTTAGTTTTTGTTTCTTTAACTTTTTTGGTCATCCAAAATCTTATGGAAAATAAGGGTTTATCATTTTGACCTTGAACACTTCAAATATTGTAATTATTGCATTACTTGATCTCCCTCCATATGTTTTAAATCTTTCTTCACATGCATTTTGTTCTCAGTGTTGTTTATTAGCAAAACATTAGTGAAATTAATGATAAAAGATAAAAATGGTCAATAAATGTCAATAAATGTTAATCATATTCCAAACATATGTATTGTCATTTGGATATTGTTGATCTTCTTGTGTACACAAGGCTATAGATATAGGTTTTTTGAAACTTCTTTCATATATTTTTCATTTTTATCCTATTTATGGCAAAAACACAAGTGAAAACAAAGCAAGATGACAATGATCAACTAGTTGGAAATTATTTTTGAAAGATAGAAGTTACCATTCTTGCACTCACATTTTTTGATAATGGCTAAACTCCTTTTGCTTTTTTTTTTAGAAAAAGACTTTGTGTATAAATCACAAAATATTTCACATTGAAACAAATTTGATCAAAGTAAGTTCCAGACATTTTATCTAACACACTAATAGCTACCACATAAACAACACCATAATGTTAACTACCAATTAAATGACTACCATACTGCTGCTACCTACCAACCTAGTAGTTTTCATGATAGAAGCTATTGATTGTGAGCTAGTAGCTATCCTCTTGATAGCAATCACACTAAAAAACTATCTATCAAACTTCTATCATAGTGGTACTTACCTTCAAGGTAGAAGTTACAATGGTGGCAATGGTAGCTACCACCACAATGGAAGCTCCACTACAGTGGTAGCTAGAACCACAGTGGAAGCCATCACCATTCTACTAGCTAAGACTCTAGTAGTTATCATCCTACAATTTAGCTCCTATTATATACAGGTAGCTATCTGCTTACCAGTAGCTATTATACTTAGAAGTACCCATTAGACTTCTACCACAGTGGAAGGTACCACCATGGTGGAAGCTCCCACAATAGCTATCATACTAGAAGAAGCTACCACATAAATGACTACCATACTACTAGCTAAAACTCTCATATTTATCACGTTAGAATATACATGCTGTACTAGTAGCTACTATACTTAGAAGTACATATGAGGCTTCCACCACAATGGTAGCCACCACCATAGTGACAGCTTCCACCATAGTGGTAGTAACTACTATAGCTATTATAGCCAATAGCTATCACATAGATTATGGTAGCTATTGATTATGATATAAGGACCTGCTCTATAGACATTATCTTTAGAGCTACCTATCAGAATTCTACCACATTGGTAGCTACCACCACATAGAGTAGCTACCATCAAGATGGTAGCCACTAAAATGGTATAGTTATCACCACATTTGTAGCTACCATGTTGGATACTACCGATGTGTTAGATTTTATATTAGTAGCTACCATAATCTACTTGCTACCATAGTAAAGTAAAAAGAAATTACACTTACCAATCTTTATGTAGGCATTTGTTCCAACATTGCTATCCACAAACATCAATTTTTGGATATGACTTGGCTACATTTAAATGCATTTATGTAGGCATATGTTGCAACATTGCTATCCACAAACATCAATTTTTGGATATGACTTGGCTACATTTAAACGCAATGCAATTGTCCATGCAGCTAGGAAGGTGACCAAAGCAATACATATGGTATGCATTCTTGCATAAAAGCATGAATAAGCCCAATGCTTCATTATTAAGGACCATGATCCCACATGCTACACAAGTGCTAGCCACCCTTTTTATTTTATCTCACCTTCTAGAACCTTGAGTGGTGTGGCCGCTTGCATATAATTAGACATCTCCTAGCGTGCATATGCTTCCTAAAATCTAGCTAGAGCACCCATGATCTTTGTGTATGACTTCCTTATGTTAAAATCCTTCTAGAAGTAGTTAAAATGTTAGTGTAATCTACATAGCCAGCTTCATTTTGAATATTCTTTGAAATAATTAAGAGAGTGACCACACTCGTTCTTTGTAGCTCCATCAAACTAGTTTAGATAGGCAACTCACTTGCTTCTAACTTTGAAAGCCTATCTTGGGCACAATTTAATTATCTTGTCAAGATCTAAATAAAACTCATGGCTTCCTCATTGTGGTGTAAATTGGACTTTTGAGGTGCTAGTATCTACAATACCTCCTTTTGGTCCATGGCTGTCCTCTCATGGTTGCTTAACAGAGACTGCAAGCACATCACCTAGCTGACTAGGACCAACCCCATATTTATAAGTGGGTGTTAGCTTGATGATTTAACTACTTCCTTAGTATTGACATCTATGATTGCTATCACACAGCATGAACTCTAAGGTGTAGTAGGAGAATGAGAGGCTACCCATATCTACTTCCTCAATTGTAGCTCCCCTACCTCCATGTTTTCCACAATTCTCTTTGCAAATTTTGCCCAATGAATTGATACCCTAGGTTTCTCATATAGAGGAGCTCCCCAATGAATGCTTTTGTTAATTCCATGCCATAGTTTCCTAGAGTTTCTTGGTATATGGAGGTGAAAAAAGTGTAGAGCCAAAAATCCTTTGTGATAGTATTGCCCTTTACTTTTCTCCCTCTCTTTGGGACATCCTATAGACTTGTACCCAATATTCACCACATAATCCTCTTAAAGAATGGCCCTTGGACCTTGAATAAAATGGTTGAGATTGTACACTTCATAGGCCTATGATTTTGTCATGTAAAACACATTTTTCCTCTCAAGTTGAACTGAGGGAGGCTGCCACTAAGACATCTTTGTCCAAGTAGTTAAAGTGCTTGAGTGGTGCTTGTACTGAGAGAGTGCTCTCTTTTTGCTAAATGAGCATAGAACCTTAGGGCCTTGCCTCCTTCCTTGTGCACCCTTCAAAAGTGGAAGAGGTTGAAAGTGCTCTTGAGAGTGAAAAAAAAACACAAGGAAGAAGCTAAGGAGTTTACTCTTTGGCCCTTTTCTTTAGTGTAGACCTTGCCTCTCTCTCATACCATGCTTATTTGTGTTGGATGCTTGCTCTCATGTAAGGGTTTTCTAAAACATTGTAGCAACAATCACTTACTACCCACTTTAAATTTTGGTATTTAGTGTCCCCCCTGGGGGGGGGGGGGGGGGGCGGGGGGGGGGG
>JAWWVC010000139.1:0-11027 GCA_033807815.1 Rumohra adiantiformis | reverse complement strand
CCCCCCCCCCCCCCCCCCCCCCCCCCCCCCCCCCCCCCCCCCCCCCCCCCCCCCCCCCCCCCCCCCCCCCCCCAAAGCTATAGTGTTTAGAGGACATTTGGAGTCATCTATCCAAGAACAAAGAAAATGTTTTATGCGGCCACAAAAGATTCATTTTTGCCTAAAGAGCCAAGGTTGTAGGGAATTTTTATAAGGATTGTAGAATTTAGGATGCCAGACTGAGGAGAGAGGCACCATTTTGCACTCTCGCACAGGCACATGTACACATACATCTATTTGTTTGTAAACATATAAGAGAGTGAGTGTCTACCATTAAAAGTGCCCTTTCCTTTAGTAAGTGAGTGAGAGTGTGTGTGAGAGAGGTCCTTCCCTTCATTCTTTTTAGCGATTGTATGAGAGAGAAAATGACACTTGTCAAAAAAGAAATGTGAGAAATAGAAAATATTATATAATTGTCATTGTTTTATGCATGGTATGGACTAGTAGAAGTTATGAATTCTATACTAATGTCATCAACACTCAATACAGGGTGTACTATGACTTGGTATCACCCTATACTCCCTTACATACACATCACGCTCGCATTCATACCCATAAGAGCACACATTCATATCGGAAGGTTTGCATGCTTTAAAAATGTAATGCAAATTCTTCCATAATGAAACCTAGCACAAAGGGATCATAACAATTTGAAAAAAAAAAAGAAGTAGTTGGTAAGGCATGTGCACCATTAAATATAGCAATAATTTAACATATTATCAACGGCCTACCACTCGGAAAAAAACTCGACAAATGAAACTCGTAGGATGCTTGTGACACAAACCCAAGGACAAAATCTGAATAGTGAGGGACCTTACAAGCTGATGTTAAAGAATTTACTCATTAATTGATACATGCGGATAAGTTATTTTGCCTTATCTGCGATTACAAATGGTGCTCATTACAATTTTTTACATGCTGCAATTCTCTTTTCCACTTACATTAGCAACATAGTATGCAAGATTGCCCACAACAAGAGGCCAAAAATCATGGTGGATGCACATAATGGTAGCATCACTCCCTCTGAGCATCTCCTAAATATTGTTATATTTTGTGCATTTTAATGGCCCCCATTATGAAAAGAAGCACGTGATTGCGCATGTGGCTTTAGAAGGAACCCTAGCTCAAATGCTGAGAGGGATCTTTTTTGTTGTTATTGATGATTAGGAGATGGCTGAAGTGTACGTAGAGCACTACTAAGTGGGATACAAGTAGAGCTCCCATGATCGAGGGGGTGCACTTGTAAAAATTGTAGCACATCACTTGCACCTAGGAGGTATTCGAAATCCCCCCTTTACTTCAGAGATTATGAAACCAATAAAACTAACCCCCTTTGTTAAGTATACTTCAGAGTGCAAAAACCCCCTACTATAAACATATTTCCATGAATTTACCTGGAAGTTTTGCTCCTACAATTTTGGAGGTGCACCCCCAGGGTCCCACAATCTGTCCACATCAAAAGCGACTTTATCCAATAGCCTATGTAGGCCCTCCTTGTCATATCTTCTTCTAGTCATATCATAATAGTAGGAGCGAGAGGGGCTCGTTTGAAAGAGAAGCGTATGGTCAAAGATCCATGATGTCCTACAGGAAGGGATGTCAAGCTAGATCAATCGTAAAAGTGTGTACAGAGTTCCAAAGTGTATACAAGCTACATTAGGGGATAAGGCAAAAGTGTTGAAGAGGGTCCTTGTTGTTGGCGCACAACGCTTGAGAAAGTTCTTAAGGAGACGAGCTTTAACCAATTTTGCACTTTGAAGCTCAAGATTGAGGGTAGAAAAAATCTATTAAATGTCCTCGAGAGATGTGCAAAAGAGCATGCGATTGGCATCACGATAGGGAGGTCGTCTTTCCTAGGGAACTTACCGAGACATATGATGTGTGAAAAGGAGGAAAAACACAATCCTAAAGCATTGCCGTTTTTGGATTGCAATTCTCCATGGTGTAAAGGAGCAAAAAGCATGTGGTTACAATTCAAACATTGTGGTGTCAAAGCATGATACGTAAGAAAGCTAGAGAGTGCTCGAGTCTATGTAGTACAAGAAGGCAGTGCAGATCTCATTCCCGCCGATCCGCGGGCCGTTCAGAATAGGAGGGCCTTTAGAATCTTGAAAAGGCGTAGAGAGCACGAGGTTCGGAAGAGCGGTATATGGGGTTTAGGACGTAGCATAGCTTGTTGCTGTTTTTATGCTTGTACCAATCCAGAAAGAGCCCATGCCATTGGCTCTCGCACGAAATTAGAGGCATCCGCTTGAATCCTATAGGCTATATAGTGAGGTGGAGGTGGAGGTGGGCCAAACTTAAAAAGAGGGTGGGGTGGAAGTGGGCGCCAACCTTTAACAAACGGTGTGTAAAATTGAAACTGCTGTGCGGAGGCTAAGGAAAGAACCAATCAAAACTGCAGTGCGGAGGCTAAGGAAAGAACCAATCAAACTGCAGTTTCTGGACTCGCGGGGGCGGGAGGGCTGGGTCCATGCGCCTAGTCATGAGAGAGAGAGAGAGAGAGAGAGCCCGCGTGGAAAGCGTCAACGTGCACTGCACCGCCGAGCAACAAGCATTTCTTTCAATATAAGAAGAGCGCGCACAGCATTTCGTTCATTCATCCACTCCACTCCACTGCTGATCTCTTGTCTCTTGGCTCATTTTTGTACACACACGCAGTACGCACGCCAAGCATCAGTATACACACACATACGTCACACGCCAAGCAACAGCAGCCAGCAGCAGGCGCGAACAGCCCTCAAGACTACCGAACAGTACCCCCACTCCTTTGTAGCGCTTTTGATCTCAGATCACGCACGCACATATGCGTACTCTCGCTAGGCTTGCTTTGAAGTCTAGCCTGGCCTTAGCACTGCTCCTCCTCAGCTGCACTTCTCTTCTTCTGATCGGCCCTGTGAACGCAGCGCGAACACCATCCGGCAGCACCACCGGCGCCCTCCACTATGCTTTCTACAAGCGGAGCTGTCCCAATGCAGAGTCCATTGTGCGGGGCGTGGTGACGGCAGCCGTGGCAAAGGAGGCTCGCATGGCGGGCTCGCTGCTGCGCCTGCACTTTCATGACTGCTTCGTGCAGGGCTGCGATGCCTCGCTTCTGCTCAAGAGCATCCCGGGCGTGCTAGAGGGCGAGCAGGAGGCTGCTCCTAACAACAACTCCTTGAGAGGCTTCGACGTGATCGACGACATCAAGGCCGCACTGGAGCAAGACTGCCCGGGGGTGGTTTCGTGCGCGGATGTGCTCGCCTTGGCAGCTCGTGACTCCGTCCTAGTGGTGAGTATCATCATTACTTCTTTTTGTTCATGGTGCCTGTTTCTGTGCAATTGTAAGGGAACTCACACCGCTTTCATGTGTAGAGTGGCGGCCCCTCCTATCGCGTCCTACTCGGCCGGCGTGACAGCCTCTCCGCCACTCGCTCCCTCGCCAACCAGATGCTACCCAGCTTCAAATTCAACGTCAGTGACTTGGTGGCCAACTTTGCCAATGTCGGCCTCTCTGCTAATGACATGGTGGTGCTTTCCGGCGGTCATACCATCGGCAAAGCCAACTGTGCCACGTTTGCCTCTCGCATCCCACCCGCTGCCAATGACCCCACCGCCCTCGCATCCTCTTACAGCGACTCCCTCTCTCGCCAGTGCCCTGCTGGTGCTGCCAGTGGCGCCTTTGTCAACCTCGACGTGGCATCGCCTACCCTCTTTGACAATCGCTACTACTCCAACCTCCTCAAGAATCGCGGCCTTCTCCACTCGGACCAAGTCCTCTACTCCACACCTGGTGCCACCCACGACCAGGTGGCCCGCTATGCCACCGACCAAGCCTCCTTCTTCGCCGACTTTGCTCTCGCTATGGTCAAGATGGGCAATATTGCTCCTCTCACCGGTTCACAAGGCCAAGTGCGCGCGCAATGTGGCTATGCCAACAACAATGTTGACGGCACTAGCTAGCCAGCTTTGAACATGTCAACGTGGATGGATATTGTATATTGAGCCCCCACACCATTCTTTGAGCCACACACTCCGAAGTCCCATACATATCTTGCTAACCTCGATGGGGGTTGATGGATATTCAGTTCTTTTAGCCACACACTCATTACCAATGCTCACTTTTGGAAGATGCTCATTCACGTTCCATACATACCTCGGCTACCTCAACTATCCAAGAGCCATGTTTGTACATTTATCTTCATATACTGACCCCACCCATACACCATTCTTCTAAACACATCCTTTAATAGTTCTCACTTTTGAGAGACTAAACACAATATGATCGATCGACAAAGAAGTTGTATTGGAAACCTTCTGATAGAGATCTTTATGCTGCATAACATGCTCAACATTATTACACACTTTATTTGTCAAGCTTGAAAGAGCTCCTACAAAACACTAGAAGTCCATATTGATTGGTCAAACATGCTAGCGTCATATTCATCACAAATGTAAGCCGCCAAAAGGCTTAAACAACATACACAACAAAAGGCTTAAACAGTATACACAACTAAAATGCAGGATAGAGGTCATCTTAGGTAGAGCGATTGACAAAGAGATTAAATGCAGGATCTCCCATGATACGGTCAATCTTTGTTTAGGAGAACAACATACATGGGAAGGATCTCAAGCAAGAATATACCAACTTAGTCCTTCATTATTCATGGGCATCTTAGTTAGAGCAATTGATGAAGTCAATAAATGGAGGATTTACCATACTACTATACTTCTTGGAGACTTCCCCAACTATGAATCTACTAAAATTCATTAGGATGATTTAATTTTGAGCTCACATTGAAAAAATTATGTTCATGTGATCCTACAATAATTCAATTATGTTCATGTGATCTACAATAATTCATCTTAAAAGTTTTAAAAACCACCTTGCGAGTGTACAACAGAGCTAGCATTGCCTTCAAAGGGCCCTCTCTAAAAGCTCTAGAAAAAGGAGTTATATTTTGAACTATATGGGTGCACAATTTAGAGGTTTGGTCTTTGGCTTGTGACAATCTACACAATCATGAGCTCAAAGCCCTCTATTGAATTTAATTGAGTGAGTGGTTTTCTCTTAGATAAAGCACACATAAGGAAAACAAAACTATACTTCCCAAAATTATAGCACATACAAGAAAATGCAGTTATCTGAAGTTCATAAAGAGGTGATTTTTTTTCCTTTAACACTTACTATTGTAGAGAGAGAGAGAGAGAGAGAGAGATGCGTGTTTTAGATTTTATATAGAATATACACACATGCAAAGAAATACTTTCTATATGGAATTAATATACATGTAGAAGATATTGACTCTTCAACTAATATTTAAGGATTTTTCTTTTACATTCATCTTTCGATGAAAAAGTAGTGAGTAAAGTGCAAGGTACGTTCTTGTTTCCTAAATCTCTAAAGGAAAAATATGAGTTCAAAGGCATAGCATTCCATGTTATGAGGGAGAAATTAACAAAATCAGTAAAGCAAAAGAAGAAGTGTTTACCTAGAAAGATATACCTTTAAGTTAATAATTTTTATATAATTTATGTTGAATAAATTGTGTCAGCTTTTACATTTCATAATTTAAAACATATGGATATAAGCATGGTATAAGCAAAGTACAATGCTAGAGAATGCTACCAACAAAGACATATTGGGAAAAAGGTATAATATTTTTTTCCATCTCAAATATAATATACTAGAGCTTGCTTTGGTTTTTCTCTTGAAAATGCAATCCATTCTTTCCCACTAGGTTTATGGTACAATTCCTCCACCTTTCTAATGTGATTGATTGCATCCCACAACTACACATACCAAATGCATCTTTTTGATCTCTCTCTCTCTCTCTCTCTCTCTCTCTCTCTCTCTCTAAATGTGTGTATTTGTGTCTATGGGTGTGTTTGTGTCTATGTGTGGGTAGATGTATGTATGTGTATTTGTATGTCTCTCTCTCGATATGTCTGTGTCTCTGGTTTTTCTCTGGCAAGGGAGTCTTCTACCTTAGCAAATGGGTAGACTCTTTAACCATGCTATAACGACTCATTTCTACTCCTACTCAATCACACAACTCAAGCGAATGAGCTAGTATGGCAGAGCTCAACCAATAACCCTATTCAATCTACTTCTCTCTCTCAAACAATGCGCTCAAACTACCATGCATTCCATTCAAGGGCACCTTCCAAATCAAGCAAGTATGCATATGCTCATTTAAACAAAACAAGCCTACTCTCCCAACCAATGTAATGGAGGAATTTGAAGGCACTCAAGGGTAGCATTATCCTCCTCATCCACATATGCCAATGCATGCATGCAATGCATCAATGCAAGTGCAAGTACCCTTACACTCTACCGCATTACACATAGTTAAGAAAATGAAAAGAATTAACTTGGCAAGCAAGCAATTAGTATTCAAATCTCTTAATTAGGCAAGCAAGCAATCAGTATTCAAACTTCTAGGTAGTGGTTCTTGACAATGTTTATTGCGTCCTTGCTAACTATGTCCGTGGGACAGAGTTTAATTGTTTGTGGGAGGATTCTCATACATTGTGTTACCGTGTTTTGACAAAGGGTATGCCCTATTGCATTTCACAGCTACACAATTGCTTACATAAGAACCTACTAATCTATAATGAGCAAAGTATTGAGCATGTGTTTTGCTATAGTCATTAGTTTACATATGGAGGCTTTCTTTCTATGGTGCCTTTTTTGCAATCAAGATTGATTATGTATTTCTAGATGGTTGTCCAAGTAGCAAACATTGAAGGGATGGATAGACCTTCTGAAGTTTGAATTCAACTTTTTTATTTAGAGTTTGCAATAAAATGGTTGTGAAACCGTGCATTAATGTCTGTGGTAAATGAGTTTGGTTTTACTTGTTTCATAATCAATGTTTGTTCTCCACGGTATCTAAAAGTGCTAGGCAATGCTAAGTTGGATCCGTATTATTTGATTGCCTCACATTGAGCTAGTACAGGATTTGGAGGTAGCTTGGAGCACATGTTAGCAGTGGCCATCTAGGTAGAGACTCCATGCACATAAATATGGAGCACATAGGCTTCAATTTATTGGGACTAAATGAGGTGGTTTAGTTGCCAATTCTTGTGAGTGTGGTGCTGTTCAGAGGTAGGCTTGTCTTTTCCTATCTCACGGAATAGCATACAAACTCTTGTGAGTGTACATGGAACTGAGAGTGGAGAGGCTGGGTGATGTCAGACTTGTCTGGTCTTGTAGATTACACATCTCAAGGAGAAGAGGCAACCAATCGGGGAGGATGTCTTTGACACTATTCCTAGGATGATGGTTCATTCTCTATTAGAGAAGGGTACATTGTTAGGCCATTTTTAGTAAATTTTCTTTGAGCATGTGTACATACAGATGCATTAATTTCTAAATCAATGGATGCTCATCTCCCTTGGATTGATTGTTGGTGGGGCCCACATGTGTACATAGAGGCAAGAGCATGCATTATGTAGAGTTTTGTTATTTTCAGTGGTGTTGCCTTCTTTTCTTTAATAGAACAATTCCATTAGCATGTGTGGCATCACAAGGACTCTTCACGCATGGTTGATTGCCAAGGAGGGTAGGTGCGCAAGCATGACAATAGTACGATGTGAATTTCAAATCTTGCATGCGCTGTCAGATGAGGTCATACGGCCATTTTCAATGAATTATGACAAAAAGGTCATCATGAGGGTTGAAAGTGGTCCACTTCACATGGTTGCATGTGCAAGGATGAGACAAGTGGAGATGCAACGTCAACAAGACAAGTGCTAGGTAAACATGATAGATGTGGAAGGGAATCAAGGATGCGATAGCCAATCATATGGACTTTTGGAGCATTTGGGAGATTAAAAAAAAGTCCAAAAAGGTGTGTGAAGGTTTCCAAAAGAAAAGAGGAAGTGTGCAAGGTCAAAATATATGAGGAGATCAAAAAATAAGGTGTGGAAGCAAGTGTGTGTGTGTGTGAAGGAAGTCGTGGCTCTAAGTAGGAGATTTTAGTGTGTAATTTGCCTCCAATTCTCTCAACCAAAGTTAGAATTGTGCAACCCATGACTCTATCCCAAGGTTTTGGCACATTTTGGATGCATTGGTGGTGTTGATTTCATGAAGTTTTCAAGGGAAAAGAATCTGTCTGAGCAGGTCCCAAATTCTTACACCTGCTTTGCGGCCAAGGTTGGGGTTGAGTTGACTAGTGCCCAGAATGACACCTTGTGCCTGCAACTAAATGCAGAAGAGGATTGTGTGGATTGTAGCCCCTTTTGGTATATTTTACAACTAATTAGGTGGCATGATAGTGGAGCATACTCCATCTCTCTTCATGTTTTTGTAAAGAAATAGCAGGTCTTCTTCATCGAATACACATGTGTCGTTGTGGGCATGTGCCATAAATGAGTTATCAATGAGTTCTTGAGCTTGTTCGTGCCTTCATTATTGTATAGTTTTCCAAAGTTGTGGGGTGAGTGGCTATAGATGCAAAGGGGTCTTCTTAATTTCCTCATCTCTCATGCTTTTTGTGCCCCAAACAATAGTAAATTGGATAAGACATTCCAAAAGAAATTCCAAGTTAAGCGGGAAGGTCCCTTCAAGGTGATAGAATGTTTTGTGAATGGCACTTTTCAGCTAGCTAAGCTTGATGGTGGTTTACATGCATTAAGAGTGAATGGTCTTTGACTTAAGAAGTATCATGCTTGATTGATGATGGTGTTAAAGGATGAAATTCATGAAGATGAGGCAAAGTCAGATGACACTGAGGTGACAGTTGATGCGGCAAGCTTCATCTCTCTCCTTTCTGCTGCTGATCGTGAATGAGGGGATGGGCAAGCTATGTTAGGCATTTTTAGTAAATTTTATTTGAGAATGTGTACTGAACAAGTTCATGAATTTCTAAACAAATGGATGCTCATCTCCCTTGGGTTGATAGTTGGTGGAGCCCACAGGCGTACATAGAGGCCAGAACATGCATTATGTACAATTTTGTTATTGTCAATGGTGTTGCCTTTGTTTTTGTAATAAAACTAGTCCAAGATCATGTGTAGCATCACAAGTAAGCTTCACACATGATTGATTGATGAGGAAGGAAAATTTCAAATCTCGTATGTGATGTCAAATGAGGTCATACACGATTGGCCATTTTCAATGAATTATGATGAAAAGGTCATCATGAGGACTGAGAGTGGTCCACTTCATGTGGTTGCATGTGCAAGGATGAGACAAGTGGAGATGCATCTTTAAAAAGACAAGTGCCAGGTGTACATGACAAACGTGGAAGGGAATTGAAGATGCGATAGCCACTCACACAGACTTTTGGAGCATTTAGGAGATCAAAAAAATGTTCAAAAAGGTGTGTGAAGGTGCTCGATAGAAAAGATACAAAAATATTAGAAAATAGGGTGTGGAAATGAGTGTGTGTGTGTGAAGAAGGTTTTGGCTTTAATTAGAGGATTCTACTGTGTACTTTGCCTCAATTTTCTCAATTATGCAACCTAGAACTCTATCTCAAGGGTTTGGCACATTTCAAATGCATTGGTGGCATCAATTTTATCAGATATTGAAGGGAATAGTCTCCACTTGATCAAGTCCCAAAGTCTTACACATGCTTTGCGGATAGGGTTGGGGTTGAGTTGAGTGCCCAGAATGACACCTTGTGCCTGCAGTCAAATGCACAAGAGGATTGTGTAAATTATAGCCCCTTTTGGTGTGCTTTGTAGTTGACTAGGTGGCATGATAGTGGAGCATATTCCCTCTCTCTTCATGTACACATGTGTTGCTGTGGGCTTGTGCCATAGCTGAATTATAAAGAAATTCCCAAGCTTGTTGGTGCCTTCATTGTTGTAAAGTTTTCCAAAGTTGTAGGGGACTGGCTGTAGTGGCCAAGGGGTTTTCTTCTTTTTCTCATCTCACAACATTGCCATTGGACGATGACTTGGGGTCCCATTTAAGGAAGTCACAACAGTCCTAGTGCGGGATATTCCAAAGTTCATTAAACTTATGCACTTGTCAAGTGACAATTTTATTGGCCTCGTGTATACAAGGATATCCTAGATTGGGTGCTTTGTTGTAAGCACTGTAAGGTCAATACATCTAAGCACCTAGGAGTAGGTGGCGTGTTGAATCCCTTTGATATTCCTATGGGTAAGTGGGAATTTTTTCAATGACTTTAGTGTCAATGTTCCTAGAGCAAATGGAGGCTCTGATTCACTCTAGATAGTTATCCATTGGTTGTTGAATCCCTTTGATACTTCTACGGGTAAGTGGGAAATTTTTCTATGACTTTAGTGTTGATTTACCTAGAGCAAATTGAAGCTCTGATTCACTCTAGATAGTTATCCATAGGTTCACATTATGGTGCATCTTTTCCTACCTTCTATATGGTCTCTTAGCAAACACTATGGTGGTCAAGAATAGAACTTTCAATGGTATTGTGGACTTACATGATACTTTCAAGATTGGTAGTGTGCTTTCTATACTAGAGTTGCTAGATAAATCTCTTGTACACCAAGGACAATGTTGTGGGCATTCTTTTCTTTGCTTCTTTTCTTGAAGTCAAACAATTCCTTAATAGTGATCACTCTCCCTATAAGACAACCTGTAGAAACTCCTTGTCCCGGTAATCCCGCCGGGATTCTTCAGTTTCCCGGCGGGCCCGGCGGGAAAATGAAGAAGCCCGGCGGGCCTGCTGGGAAACTTAAGAATCCCAACGGGAGAGGGGATCTTCATTAGCCCGGTGGGGTTTATCTTATATAAAATTGCAGCCCCAACATTATGTCGGTTGCACTAGGCGAGACTCTTGGGGAAAGCATCCTCCTGTGGGGTGTGAAAGCTCTCCTTGTGGACTTGCCTAAGGCTACTGAGCCATTGGTCCTTAATTGGGCTGGAATTGGTTCTTAATTAGGTAGCCAATCATTTAGGAGGCTTGTGTGTGCGACGATTGGGTTATCGACTCGTTACGGAGTCAAAGGTAATCCTTGACCGCATTTCACACCTCGAGACAAAGGGTGGGGGGGTGAAAAGGGAATACTTT
>JAWWVC010000138.1:0-11036 GCA_033807815.1 Rumohra adiantiformis | reverse complement strand
TAGACTCATAAATGCGACCCTCAACATGTTTCAAAGATCTATTTCAATTATTAAGTTGTCCAATTTTGCACACCCTTGCATAATTATTCTTTGTATCTATCCGTCTTTGCTATTGCACAAACTTAAAAAGTTTTTTGTTTGTGACTATCAATCTTGGTTAAAGTTATCACAAAATTGATCACAAGGCTATCATAAAATTGCTTTAGCATTTACATTGCTATCTGAGCTAAAGATTTTCTCTTCTTGTTTAAGAAGAGAGCAGTCTTAACCATGACACTAGATAGCCATGGTTAAGAGAATACCTTTTATTCACAAGAGGTTGATTTTTCTAATGTTGATGCTTCTTGTTTTGGTGTAAAATTATTAGGTACTTTTCATAACAGCTGTGTGAAGTGCAAAATAATCCTAATCTAAGGAATTGTGCAAGCACAGCTTGAAGCTAATGATTTGGTCTCTCTAAATCATCAAGATAGAGTTCCAAAAATTCCACAAGAGCATGCACACCAACAAGAAAGTTCTCTTGATAAGGGTGATACTCTCCAAAGGAGAGGGAGAAATCCCTCTCGTGAGACCCAACAATCACTGAAAAGGAGAAGGAGAGACTGTTCATCTCTAAGAAGAAATTCTTATAATAATGTGTCCAATGATGAAAGACAAGAGGAGGACACCACAAACAATCTTGTGCCCTCAAATGCTGATGTGCACCCAAGAAGACACCATCCAAGGCACTGTCTTGTTGTTCATAACAAAACAAGAAGAAGGCATAGTCTAGGTTTTGACAACCATGCAAGGCATCATGACAATCGTACAACAAGAAGGAAGAGAGAGTCTCCTTCACCTTCCTCTTCACCATCAATTTTTTTAGAATTTAAGTCCTCTCCCAATATGATAAATGGAATTAAGTGTAAGAAACACTCCAAATCCCTACTTACCTTTTCTACAAATAGAACACCATCCTCATAAGTGTTGTGATAAAGCCCAATCTCATTCACACTCAATTGAGCCTTTCACGCCTCCCTAGACATGCATTAGGGGAAATTTGAGGTCACATTCTAGTCCTATAATCAGTGGTCTTAGAGAGAGAAAATGATTTTAAATTTTCTTAGTTATTTAATAAAAAGACATGGAGTGAAAAGCTTACTTTTGTCCTTTTTAAATGTCAGTATTTAGAAAAGTGTTCTATGGTTGTTCACCTAGATGTAGGAACCAATATCTCATTTGTTGAGCTATCAATATCAAACATTCTCTTTCTCATTTATTGATCGAAAGTTGAAAATTTTGAATTTTTCCCTCTCCTTCCATGAATGCACTACCTTGCTTCTTTCTTAATTCTTTGCACATAGTATATTGTGTCTTCTTCTTCCCCACGGCATTTTATACTGAGTCTATAATCTCACTTCATTCAATTTACTAGCCTTTAGAGAAATAATGAAAGATCAACATTCTCCATAATGAAATTTGTATCACCTTCATGTAGATCTTGAAAATGAGTATGATCCCTTATAAAAGAGGGAAAGAAAAAGTACCATATCTACATCTACAATGGCTACAATGCAATATATGAGAGATTCAAAAGTTAGACTTGTCAATGGATGGTAAGGTATTTTCAATGGATCAATTAACAAGAAGAACATTGGTATTTTATAGCTTCACATCATCTACAAGAAGAACACTAGTGTTTTATAACTTTACAAGATGGTTATGGAGAGCTAATTCTAGGATACACACAACATCTCAAAACTCAAAGTGAGGTCTTGTGGAGATGATTGGAAAATCACTCTACTACAACAAGGGGTTATGCATCTAAGAGAGAAGCTTACAAAAATAGCTAAACTAAAGAAAAAACTTAATAAGATATCAAAAATCTTGTTGTTAATCTTCATAACAGATTAATAAGGGTAAAAAGAAGATAAACCCTACTAATTGATTGTGTGAGTAAAAGAACACTAAAAAATATAGAGAATTTAAAGAGTTGAAGTGGATGTTGGATTAGAAGGCTACAATAAGCAAGGTAACATGATTTTTCTCTTTTATCTTAATGCTATACAAAACTACTTTTAGTACTTTAGGAAATTAAATGCATATCCACTCATTTCACATGATAACCTCACAAAACTATGCTTTGTAGTCTATCTTGACCACGATATGCTTTAATATGGGGTTGCACTATTGTGTAAATCTACATAAAAGGCTATATTTTCTTCAATGTTTCATAGGCTTTGTCTTCAACCAAACAAATAAAGCAAAGATTTGCACATTGCATCACAATATTGTAGTCATAATATACCATTATTAGCCACATCAAAGTCTCTTAAGGGAGACAACGTTTAAGAAATCTTAGAAAAAATGTTTTGAGAATTTTTGTTGAAATTGGAGGATCATAATGAGGTTAATGCAAATGCTTAATTACACCACTAACTATGACATTATGTATAACACTAGATATGACAAGCTTGCTCAATAGAGACAAGTACACACACATGAGCTCAAAACATTACTTCATTAATAACAAGTGTGAGAGTAATATGATGGAGACATTATATAGGATTGGCAAGTGGGCTAAGAGATAGAGTAGATCCTAGTAGGAGAGTGAAGGAATATTCAAGAGAGGTAACTAGGAGGCACCTTCCTCTAGATGACCTAATAAATGATGTAAGCAAGAGAAAGAGCTAGCATGTATGCATGTGGATGATGGATTGGGGGGCGCACTACTAGAAAACTTTAGGTATCACATGCTCTCAAGAGGTATTTTAAAGAACTTTTAACTAAAATATTCCACATAATAAAAAAACCCCTTTTTACCTATGAACCATGCAATTTTTTTAAAAAGTTGAATTAAAAACCCCTTTTTGTTAATGTAATCATATTAAACTTTCTCAATGTCTCCAATTAAGAAATCCCTTCTTTCATTAAGGTCAACCCCTTGAGGAGAGTGGTTTGTACAAACATAAAAAATATATTTAGGGATAAAATCCCTTTGGTAGCTTCTAGCTAAGCATGATATAAATAAAGAAATGTTTTACATGGGCATAAATGAGCTCCTTGAAACTCTTTTTCCTTGTTTGTTAATGTTCTGATCTCAACATATTTAGAAATCCCATTCTTTGATGATAACAAAGTTGGCTGCCTCTTGGGGGACAAGATGACCTTGCTAAAAAGTTGTTGATTCTTTGTTTCTATCTTTAGACCCAATGGCCAATCAAGATTTTTAAGCCCTATGACAATGATATCATTCCACTTAAATGTGGTTTCTCTTTCCAGAAAAGCTACATCCATGGTTTACTCTTTGGTGGTTATTGCTTTGATAGTTGCCTCTAAAATTGCAACCTTTTTACCCATTCTTGTTATTAGCAAACAACTTGTTGTACTTTGAGAGATATACTTGCTCTTCAAAGTCTTCAAAAAATTACCCTATTTATTTTTACATTCAGCCATAAGAGATGACTCAATGTTGTTAAAATTTAGATTAAGCATATTAAGAAAGGTTGTAACAATTATGTCATACTCTTTGAGCCTACTCTTAGGAAGAAAGGCTAAATAGTCCTCTTCTTCCACTAGAGCTTTAATTGATCCTTATTGACTTAGAAGTACTTTTAAAGTATTTATATGCATAGGAAATGCAATATTAGGCACCATTGTAATCTAAAAAATTATAATTTTAGATTAACTTTAGAGTTTGTCCCTGTGGTCCCAAAAAGCAATAATAAATATGTGATGTAAGTACTCATCCCCAAGGTTTAAAGCTTTTATGGCTACGCTTTTGGTGTCCAAAATCTCCCATTGTTCTTTTTTCTTGTAAGTTTTAGGAATAAGAGCATCTTTAGTGGTAATAGGTCTCCAAAGTTTCTTTTTTGTGGTAGGACCTATATTCTAGTTTAGCATACATGAAAGTTTGTGCTTGTGAATCCCTCAATTATGTCCATGTTCCCCATGCTTAAATAGATTTAGTAGCTATGTAAAGTTTATATGGTGTATTTTTAGGTATCCATGACCTCCTTTGTTTAGGTATAATCAAGCACTTAACCCTAAGCTTATTTAAAACTAGTCTTGTAGTTAGCACTAAAGTGGCTCATAGACTTTTTTGAAGTATTCCTATTATAAATTTGCTTAGTTAATCTTTTGAAAACTTTATAAGTATCCTTTGAGCTATGTATACCATTAAATAGAGCATTAATAGCCATATATAGTAAATTTTATCTTTTTATTTTTTCAAATTCAATATTTTTAATTCAAAATAGGATTTAATAACACAATTAAATGCTTTGTAAAAATTTGACAACTCTTATGTAGTATTCATAATGCGCTTCAAAATCCATTAAATATATACCAATGGATTTTTTCAAGTCAAAATTTCCGCACTTTGGAAATATTTAAGGCACTTTTGAGAGAAATTACAAAAAACTTGAGAATTTTCACAAAAAGATTGATAAATTTGGTCATAGTAATATGCAAGCAATTTCTCACCCTTAATCATTTTTTCCACTCCTTTTTAGTGTTGATCAAATTTACCTAAAATGAATTTTCTTAAAACTTTCCAATTAAAGAGAAATGGTTTTTTTTCCAAAAGTGACTATCTTTTCACAGAAGTAGTGTTAAAGGTTTGTGAGAGAGAAGATTGAGAGAATGATCTTTTGTTGCTCACCCATGGTGGAGGACAAGAGAGTTACTAATAGGATATTAACCAGTCTCCATACATGGGCCCGTATTTGTAGGTAAGAGGTGATAGTTAATTTTCTTGGCTTAATCTTTTTTGGAGGTTACTTAGACCTACCCCAACATCCCATAGTTTGTTTTGGTTTGAAATTGTTTTTACTTTTAGTCTTGTATCTAGAATTTTCCTATAGATGTTGTGTTCATGTGGGAAGAACCCCTTAGAGAAAACATCAAATCAAGGTATTATTGTGAACAAATGAAGCTATGTGTGCTTAACCACTTTCCAAAGATAAAATTAATGCATACTCTTTATCATTGATTTTTTTTCTTAAAAAATGATTTATAGGTGAGATACTTTCTTTACTAGATTTTGATGCTACTGCTTAAGGACTATGGGAAGCTCCCCTTGGAGTTGGCACTTTTCTCTAGGTGTGATTGGTTGTCTACAAAAGAACTAACTGCATGTGGTTACCCTCTTAGAAGTTTGAGAGTTCTTTGAATGATAGTTTTGGTGGGAATGCCTTTTTATAAAGCTTCCTTAGGAGATTTGTGAATTGCCTCTTGGAAAAAACTTTAAATAGACACGGTAAGAATGCGCCCACACTATCAAATTTCCCATCAATGCTCTCAGCCCATGTGATTCCCAAAGAACCACCCTTCATTGAGTTTTTTAAGATAGACTCCACTAGATCTTTATTATAAAAAGTAGAGTGTAAGTTTTGAACACCTCACAAAACTCCTTATATAGAGTGTTCTCCTTTAAACCACAAGGCCATGCTCTTGGTTATTTTTTTAAGAAGCAACCCAACTATTTATATGCAGTGTAGAGTAGTGTTCCACTAGTAAAATGACCTTAGCCTCAGGAGTTGGTTCCCAAGACGAATGTCCAAGATGAGTGTTTTACTTAAAGCATTCTAATGATATTTTTTTCCAAAAAACCAAACCTTGAATTAACAAGAGTTTATCATAAATATAAATAGAATGAGCTTCATTCTAGTAGAGCTAATAGAGATGCTAATGAAAGGATGATATTAGCTAGACGCTTCATGTAAATTGGAGAAATAAAATGGATATTTTGAGAAGAGCCTAGTTCTAATACCATGTTAAAATTTGAGGATCATAATGAGGTTAACACAAATTCTTAGCTACACCACTAACTATAAAATTATGTGAAAGATCACACTAGTTTTGACAAGCTCACTCAAGAGAGACATGTACACACATATGAGTTTAGACATTACTTCAGTACTAGCAAATATGAGAGTAAAATGATGGAGCCATTATATAGGCTAGGCAAGTCAGCTAAGAGAGAGTATAGATCCTAGTGAGAGAGTGAAGGAATCTCCAAAAGAGAGTATTAGGAGGCACCTTCTTCCAAATGAGCTAATTGATGATGTAAGAAAGAGATAGAGCTATCTTGCATGCATGTGGAGCATGGTTTGTACATGGATGAAGTCGCCCAGAGGTTAAAACCCATTTTAGGTCCAAATAATATATGGTAGTTTAAGGGGTGGGCTACAAGGGCATAGAAAAACTCCTTCAATTTCTTGAGGGAAAATGTGCTTACATCAAATGAGATATAGAAAATATTGCATAATATAGCTATAAGTTGGGAAGGGATTAGAAAATCACAAGGTGGATTGGCACATGCCATAAGATATCTTAAAACTCTTAAATGCATGTAGATGTATAAAAAATGGCCACTTTTAAGAGTTCATATCTTTATTGTACGCATCAAGAAAAAGATTTCAATTCAACATACTAGAGCAAGAGTCATGATAAACATATAAAAGATCCAAATTTTTATGCTATTTTGGGCATTCATCTTTCTAATGTCTACATATGCACATTACAAGAATTATGTTATATTGTGGAGAATCTTAAACACATGTATATTGGCTTGGATTTCAAGACTCAGCCTATTAGTGACAGAGATAATGAAATAGAGAGAATTGAAGAGGCTTTATCAAAAAATGGTGGTAATGTGAAGATAGAAATTGATTGGCAAAGATCACACACATAGAAAAAAATTTCCCTTAAAAAACCATCTATAAGTGGTGTAAAGGCAAGAATTTTTATAATGTCATGTACTATTGGGCATAGCTAACACAACCCATGGGGAGTCTTCTATGAAATATAAAACATGAAAAAGACAGTCTTCACAATGTGTAGTATAAACAATTGTGGTGATGATGGCCATGCTCAAATTAAATAAGCTAAATTTTGGGAGAAATTGGATCACATGTTTTATTATTGTGATAAACAATAACACCTAGGAGATAATGTATCTAACCATTTATAGGTGGTGTAAAGGCAAGAATATTTTTAGTATTTCATGGAATATTTGGAAAATTTAACACAAGGGATGGAGAGTCTTCTATGAAATATGAAATGTGGAAAAGACTTCACAATGTGTAGTAAATGATCATGGTGATAATGGCCATGCTCAAAATAAGAAAGCTAAAGTCTAGAAGTCATTGGACCACATGTTTTCTTACTGTGATAAAAAACACAATTTAGACAACTTAGAATCTTGAAGAGTGAACAAAACAACTCAATAAATTCAATAATGCAATAAAACATGCTTGGACAAAAAAAAAAAATACACATTACATTGGTAATTATTTTATAATCTTAATTTTTCACTCATCATTTATACATAATTAATTTTAATGAGATGATTGATTTTTTTTTCTACATCATATTTTATGCAACTACCCCTCTTGATTTATCAAGCAATAAATAGTTTTTCTATATGTTTAGCTCAAGGAATGGAGAAATCTCATTATCAAGACTTCTCCTTTAGGTGCTTACCTTTGTCCTCTTCTTGCTCCTTCTTTATCTCCTCTAGCTCTATTGGATCATTTTAATCAATTTCTTCCCTAAATTTTAGAAAATCTTACTTTTATGGCCTAATAATATTTGAGGCTCACACTTATCCATTACTTCCAACAAATATGGTGTCATGAATGCAGTATATCTTGGGTCTAGAGCCATTTTGCTCTACATGGCAGCCAAATACACAAGTTGCATCACTTTTTTCAACCAAAATAGCCTTCTTAAATGCAATATTGATGAAGTTAGAACCCATAATACTAGAAATAGCTTTAAAGGCTAGAAAAGGTGGGTTAGATATATTTAAAAATTCTGCTTTGTACACAATCAGAACCTTTTTTTGTCCTTCATACAAATTGACCCAAGATCCGGCCCAAGATCCGGCTCCTCCCAGGTTTTTTGATAGCTAGCCTTGAGCCATGTCCTCTATCAAGATATTTACCTTCATCTCCTATCTCAATCTATAAATTCATAAATGTAGCATGAATCCATTGTAAAGGTGTGTCTACATATGATTTTGTGTAGAATTAAAATGGAAATGACATTAGCAATTGTAAAGGTGTGTCTACATATGATTTTGGCAATTGCCATAACATGAATATAAATATAAGAAAAAGCTATGAAAACCTTTACAAGCATGCTAGAGAACTTCATATGGATACGGAGACCAAAAGTCAAAATTGGCACAATTATTATTGCTAAAGCTTGCCATCCACCATGCACCAAAAAAAATGTGCTTTGCCATGTAACACCTACATAAAAAATGTTCCAATTATACTTGTAGCATATGCTTCATGCCATATTACCTTGACATTCTGTAAAGGAAAACTACTTTATATGAAATACTTACATCACATCAAAGCACCCCAATTCACTTCATGTCCTTCCTCCTCATGCTTTGCAAAAAGATCTTGAAGGCCATGCTTGTAAGCGTACTTCTTTTCTCGCCGAGTTGAAAAATAGATCCATCTTCCTACATAAAACATAAACAAGGAATCCAAGCCTTATTTACTTACAAAACATCAAAAAAAACATTCCTTCACATTTATATAAACCATATCTATAATTATACTAACAAACTTAGTGTGCAAAAGAGTTGTAACTATTGATCCCAAGGTGCAATGATCTTGCTGACTTGAGACAAACCCTTGCATTATCCTTTTGTTTTCAAAACCTTTTTGGTGTCTTTATAAAATCATGACCTATAGCACATAAAATCATGACCTATAGCATGACACTCCTATCCATCTAACCACGTAGGTTTTTAATTCCTCTCCCTATAAGCATCCTTGCACTTTGACCTACAATGTGTCATTAAAATACAACATTGATGCTGTTTCCAATCTAGAGGGACCGTAGCACATGGGTATGTAGACAAAAAATAACTTGTAATCACTTCATTTATGTTAATTTTGTTTTATTTATCTTGACTATGTCATGGCATCATAATAGAATGAGCTTGTTGAATAGTGAACAGCTAGTAACAAGTATGGCTTTCTTTTTTTTCCCCGCACTATCCATAATTGGTGCCCCATCCCTCAATCTATAAACTTTGGAGTTACACCAAAGTGTGAGAGGTGAGCCTATGGGTGTGTTATCATTATATGAAAGAGTGGGATGGCTACACAAAAATATAGGTGCATTTGTCCCACACCTACTGCCACAACAAACCCCCCTTGAAGAATTGCGTTGTGAACAATAATGTCTAGTTCTAGATTGGGCGCTATGAGGTAAGACAAGACTAGGATCTACAGTTGTGATAGAAAATGGCTAGAACTACAAAGAAGGATGTGCAATTGTGATAATAGCAAATGGATGGAATTGTGGAGAAGGATGTGCAATTGTGGCCAAAGATAGCAGGGCTAAAGTGCCTCCTTTGAAGTCCCAATATGTTTGACACATGTGTCTTTGATTTGGTGTCATAGATGCAATAAACCCCATAAACTATTTAGGGCTCATACTAGTAGTAGTTTTGGGAATAGAGAATAAATTGAGAGGAATATCACCCCCATGTCATGTAAAAGTGAATGAAAGCATAGATATACAAAAAATTTCAAACACACATATAAAAAAAAAGAAAAAAAAATATAAGAAATGCTTCGTATTCATTCCATTAAATAATATACCATGACATCAAATAAAATGCAAAACAAATACTAGAAGACATTTAAGAAGTGTAAATGAATGTTAGAAGGACTTACATTTTAAAAAATGCATAAATGTTACAAACTACTTTCTATTCTATCATCCTCATTGAGATTTGTATCCCCACAATTATCTATTCTTATGTGCATATATGCATTCTTATCATCAAAAGGTGTTGTCAAAAAACTTATGGCCTCATCATCTATGTACTCTTGTTCAAGTAATTCTTCCTTGGAATTGAGTTGATCAAGGGTTTGCATATCTTGGTCTAGCTCCTCCTCTTCCTCAAAAGATTGTTTCTCATCTGCTTCATCATGCTGCTCCTCATGCACGAGTGTTTGTTTTGGTTGTTGATGAGCTTCATCATGATTCTCCTCTACATATATTCCTTCACATATTTGCTTATTAAGTAGAGCTGATTGAACCACAAATATCTTGCATAGATTCCTTGGGTGATCTTTGAATACCACTTGCTCATAATGTTGTAAAGTGTCTCTTTGATTGGTCCATATCTTAGTGGAGTCCTATTCAATGAGGCTACTCTTGTCTCTTTATACAATTGTGTTTGGCCCATTCATGACTACAATCAAATCTTCTAAAACTACTATTTAAAATTTCTTTTATGATCCCAAAGTAGTTAAGCTATCCAATATCTCTATTTTCATCCCCTACACTTGTTTGACTTTCTTGATCAAAGTTGGCTCTCATTTTGCAAGGCATCTCTTCTATGGTATATTTTATCCACTCAAAAATTAGGTCCATGTTTCCATATCATGGTAATGATGTGTGTTAGCACAATAAGGACTTTTTTCACTCACCAAGAGGTATTTCCTCACGTGCATTGTATATACGCCCAACACTCTAGGGCTACCTCATCTTTGTACTTGCGCACTAAGTAATACTAATTTTGTTTTGTGTGTTCTTGAGCTTCTCCTGCTCTAAGCTTAGTCTTATTACGTGTGTGCATTCTTGCAACTGTAAACCCAACAAGCATGTGAGTGGAAGAAAGGGCACATGGCGACTACAAAAGCACATTTTTTGCAAACCTATTTCAACTATGAGAAGGATCGGTGCTTACATACATCCCCAAAACCTTCTTTAAGCTTTATAAAGAGCCAACCACAAAGCCATTTTTTAAGACTGTGTGAATGTCAAAGGGTTCTTCAAGCTAAATCCTTGGGGTCCCAATCTTTAAAGACCTTAAAATTTCATTAGCAATATCAACAAGATGAGCAATGCATTTATCATGGATATGGATGCAAATATTGTACAATTAGAGATCATCGCTAGGCTCATTTGCAAAGCTCTCCATTTAGGCCATTAGGGAATAGCATTGCAAACACACAATCTATCTACCACAAAGAAGAGAGTTGTATAATCTAAGGAAAGGCCCAAGTTTCAAG
>JAWWVC010000137.1:0-11067 GCA_033807815.1 Rumohra adiantiformis | reverse complement strand
GTACATTACATGCCTTAGGCTTTGTAAATCAGCCTTGTCATGTTGCATTATTCAAAAAGTTTGTTCAAGTGTATTGTGTTATGGAGTCACCTTTTACTCTTGGATTTTTTTCTTTTAATGTGGTGCAGCAAAATCTTCTCGGTCCATTTTGCAAGAATCTCCATACCAAATTGATTTGGACTTCCCAACTAGCCTCAATCATGAGATTGCCTACTGCTAGCATTTTGGAAATTTTTGTTTCTCAAAGTTTAAAATAGTATATAGTTTGCTCAATTTTGACTATCTTTTAATATTCAGAAGTTCTATTAAGTTTTAAGACTTTAAAGTTGATACTTCTCCTACCATTACTTGCTTTTTAGGTCCAAAATAATTATAGTTAGATGAGTGTGAAAGAAAAGCTCCATTGGAAAAAACAAAGCATCACATGGCTCTTAGGGGTGGAATATCTACGTATCACTCAAAGAATACATCAAATAGAAATATGTGATGTAAGAAATTCTACAAATCCTTAAATGATAAAAGCTAACAACTTTGATTTAAGCAAGTTGAAGTAGCTAGTCCATGACAATTAAATAGCATTTGTAGTAGACAATCCCAATCCTTTTTTTTTTTGCAATTTGGGGGGCTTTATTACAAAGAGAAACAAAGGAAAGTAAAAGGACTACATGCTGTCACACAGCTCTTCAAAATTTTTTTGAAGAAAATAACTACTTGATAAGATTGATAGCGGGTTTCCTGAGCGGCTAGAGATTCATCTCTTTCCCCTCTCTCAAAGCACCTATTGAGACAAGGAGCAATCCTCCTCCCTATCAAAGGATCCCACTGTCTCTTTTCTTATTATCTATCATTAAATGTTGTCTCCATCAATACCTAAGTAGACTTAACTTTGATTTTATGCTCAAAACATAACTTTCAAGAAAGTCTATTATTAACAACTTAACTTCTCTACCTTGAGTATTATTACTAGCAAATATACATAAACATTAAAATTTAGTATATATAGGACTAGCATTTAAATATGAAGTGGGTAAATGAACCTTTGTGCATGTTTGCCTAGGTGGAAAAAACCATTAGAAGCTTGTGTTGATATACTTGAGGTTTATTTAGCAATTTGGTTATTGAATGACATACTTTGTTAGTAGATAAACTACTAGAGGTGATGAACAAAATAGAGAGGCTTTTTTGAAAGAGTATATCTTGAAGTGAATGAGCCTTCTCTTGGATGGTAAGCTAGTCAGCTTGTAAATAAGATATAGTACATATGACTATATTAATAAACATTGTATACTTCTCAAGGTCTTGTTGTTGAAAATTGAAGCTTTTGGGAAGAAAAATGTTTGAGAAGTTGGAACTATGGAATTCTCCCATAGGATGTTCTTCTTTTTATTGTGAGTGTGCTTGATCACACATTTGGTTTTAGACTTAACTAGCATTTGTCAATACAAGCTTCAATGGGATAACTTCCTTGTGCAATTCTCTTTTTGAAATGACTTTATGCTACACAACATTTCTTGGGGCACTTCCCTAAGTAGATGTTGCAAGTTTGGCTCCACCTCTACAGAAGACCTTAGGAAGCCCAAATTTAGAGCAACCCTTATATTAATCTTGATCTTGAACCATTTTATTTATTACCCACTTCTATTGGTTTGGATTTTATTTTGGTGGTAGTGGTATAATGGAAGGTTTAGCTAGACATCCTTCATGGTTCTCTCTTTAGAGTCTTTAGAGAATGAAAGAGGCTATTATGGCTATTTTGACATTAGCCTTCCCTTATAGGAGTGCAAGAACTCACCTTAGTTTAATAGCATTAGGCTCTCTACTTAATTTGATAGCTAGTGTAGCACAATAATAACATACCTAAAATGACACCTTTGAGTGCTTTGCTCTTGTTAGAAGCAAAAAATTTGGCATACATAGGTTAAACCTAATAGCATATCCTTGAATAAAATTGCTTGAACATAATGCTTCTTCTATTGCAAATCTATGTAACATGGATTATGTTCCTATGATGACATAAAAGTAATCACAATAATATAAGTGTATATTCACTATTTATATCATTAAAAATTCATGTCAACCTACAAAAAATACTAGTAATCCCATTGAGATAGCTTAGTTCCTTAGTGTGGGCTTGCTAAGAAACTTAGATTGTGTAGGGGGGTGTGGTAGTAAATATAGAAGGAAGCCACATCAGCTTGTCATTTTTTCATATTTCTAGGCTAATTATTTTGGGAATGCAAATTTTTTGGATGAAAAACTTACCTTGTGGATGAAACTTGAGAGTCCCTCAACTAGTGAGTGGACAATCCTTTTTGGAATAAATTTCATTCTTGATTTAAGATCTTAAGATAAAGCATAGATTTTGACAATTGACATCCATGTCTAGGTTATTTTTTCTTGAGTGAGTGAAAGGTAGTCCCTAATTGCTACCAATTGATTTCAAAGCGTATGCTTTCATAATATAAAGGGAAGATTGTGATGGCTTTGGGTGGTGGCCTTTATAACAACACTCACATCCACACAAGATAGAGAAGAAGAACAAGAATAAGAACACAATAGGCCTATATAGTCCTATCTCTTGGATTACCAAATCACTAAAGCCAAATGAAATATACTAGATGAGAGACCTTATAAGAGAATAGACCATATCTAGATTCACACTCATGAGACAAGACAAGATTTGAGAAAGTTTTCACATACTTGTATTGAGAGGAGCATAACTCAAAGAGGGTATACAACAAGTTAAGAGAGAAAAATCTATAATGTGAGGAAGCTTAAATCCAAGACACACCAATGAACTTTCTCACATACCACATAATAAAATGGATACCACCAATCTTGCTCCCTTCACTACACAAGACCTACTTCCCCTCTTCATGTGAGAGGACTTCTATGCCTCAAGACCTTGTGTTCTTCTAAAAGCATCCAAGAGTTAAAAAAAGATCTAAGACATTTAGCACATCATATTTACAAGTTCTTGGCTCTAGGATTATAGAAGAGAAAAATACATGTCATTCTTACTACACAACCTATAGTCTACATTGTCGTTGTCGAGCTTGCACTCCATCTTACTTGCACGCTTGCATCCATCCATGCTCCTTAGTGTCATATACATGTATCCATGCATCACAAAAAATTTCTCACATATTTTCCAAACCCTCTGGTTGAAACACTTTCAAGTGTTTTAAACTAGCATTTGAACATCTGCAAACCACACTTGCATCTAGCACCCTACATAGCACAAAAACAAGCAAAAAATACATGTTAATCCTCATGATCCATAGCACGATGTCATCCAATTTCCATATTTGTCACCAAATTGCATGTATAGCTGGTCAAACACCCACTTTATTTTTGCATAGAGCATCCAAAGTCTACTCTTGTTGGCTTTTATCCACATTTGAGCATCTACAACACTATTCACATATTGAGCAACATCTTCATGAGACCTTGCATAGTCCATGAGATCTTGCATGCAAAGCATAAAACAAGAAAGATAAAAACTCTACACATCATAATAATTATAAAAATGTTGACAAGTGCTCAACCCAAATTCTTGATGCATAAATCATCCCTTTGGAACAACTTCTTTTCAGCACACCTTTTATGATTTGCATGTTCAAGCTCATCACTTGTGGCATCTTCAAAGCTTTCATGCACATCAAGTTGTGGTGGCAAAACTTGTGTATGACCAAAAACAATACCATTTTCCTCATTATGAGAAGACACATGACCCACCTACACATAGTCCTCATGCTTTTGTTCAATATTTGTGTGTGCATCACAACACATTCCATCAAACAAACCAAAAAGTACAAAGAAGATCCTCATCAAGTGCATCATGCATGGCCACATCCACTTCATCAGCTCCAATAGCAAGCAAGTTATTGGTTTATTTGACAAGATGATACTCCACATGAATACTTAAATCATTTACATCCTCAACACAATCAATAACCTCTTCTATGCCGTTTTCATTAGGTCCATATTCCATATCTTCAAGCATACCATTTTGACGCTCTTTTTTGTAGATCCCTGTGGTAGTAAGCTTCCATAAAGCATACTCCTTTAAATAATTGCCCAAAAATCCCTCTTCTAATAAAAAATTCAATTCTACAATATGCAAACCTCAAACCTTGAGGCTAGCATATTGGACTCATCCTCCTCATTTGATAGTTGGACATACTCGCATGTAGTTGTTGGTGGATCTCCATTTGTAATCTTATGGCTAAACCTCAAGAGTACTTCCTTTGTCCTTGTCCATCCACCCCAAGTATTTTATTCTCCATCTTCCAAGATAAATCTTTACAATACTTATCAAACCTTAAATTTATCATACTGACACAAGCTGCTGTAAACAACAAGCTCTCTAATTTTTTAGTGGGGGTACCAAAACATGTGATGGATTTGGGTGGTGGTCTCTATAACAACACCCACAACCACACAAGATAGAGAAGAAGAACAAGAACGCAATAGACCTATATAATCCTATCTCTTGGATTATCAAATTACTAAAACCAAATAAAATAGATTAGATGAGAGATCATATAAGAAAATAAACCATAGCTAGAGTCACACTCATAAGATAGGACAAGGTTTGAGAAAGTATGCACATAAATATATTGAGAGGAGCATAACTCAAAGAGGGTAAACAACAAGATAAGAGAGAAATATCTATTATGTGAGGGAACCTAGACCCAAGACACATTTTTGATCTTGCTCACATCCTACATAATACAATATAGGCCACCAATCTTTCTCCCTTATTTGCACAAGGCCTTGCTTCCCCTCTTCATGTGAGAGGCCTTTTATGCCCCTCAAGACCTATTGCTATTGCAACAAATATTTTACTCCAAATTGGTACATCTGACATCATCAATGCATGTGAAACGTTCCAAAACCTTGGGATAGATTCTTGGGTTGCACACTTTTGACTCAAGGTGAGGGATCTATGAGGAAAACAAGTTTTCCATAGCTTTCTTAGAGAAGAGGCGGCAAGCTTTTTTTCTTCCCCATCATCCCCCCCACTCCCAAAATCAAATAACTAGAAATTGTACCATCCCAAAAATGCATTTTTCTCCTTTCCTTGCAAAGAACATGGTTTCCCATCCATCCCCTCACTCCTCACCATCCTCTCTATCTCTAGGCTAGCCACTTAACTTCTCCTCTCTCTCCTTCCATTCTAGGCTAGTGATGTGTATTTCTAGAAGCATCCAAGAGTTAAACAAAGATGTTATAGATTTGACAAATCATATTTTCAAGTGCTTGGCTCTAGGGTCATGGAAGAGAAAAATGCATGTCATTTGTACTCCACGACATGTCATCCACATTGCCATTGTCGAGCTTATAGTCCATCTTGCTTGCACACTTGCATCCATCCACTCTCCTTATTGCCATATGCATGTATCCATTCATAAAAAAAAACATCTCATGTATTTCCCACCAACCCTCATGGTTGAAACACTTTCAAGTGTTTCAAACTATTCAAACCACACTTGCATCTAGAAACCTGTATAGCACAAAAATAAGTAAAAATTATGTGATAATCCTCATAATCCAAATCATAATGCCACCCAATTTCTATAGGTATGACCAAATCACATGAATACTTGTGTCAAATACCCACCCATTTATCTCATAAAGCATATAAAAATTCTAATCGTGGCATATGTCCACATATGAACATCCTTCATTTTGGAAACAAGCCTCTTCACATAGCAAGCAACAGCTTCAAAATACCTTGCATAGTCCATGAGATCATGAATGCCAACTTTAAAAGAAAAAAGATCCAAGATCCACACATTATAAGAATTAGAAATTTGTTGATAAGAGCTTATTAACCCTTCTTTATGCATCAATATATCTTCCATCTCCAACAACTCCCAATCAAAGGACCCTTTGTGCTTTGCATGTTCAAGCTCATCACTTGTGGCATCTTCACAAAACTTGCATGAACATCAAGTTTTGGTGGCAAAACTTGTGTATGACAAGCAAAAATATGGTGGGCCTCCTCATGATAACAAGACACATGACCAACTTGCATGTAGTTCTCATACTTTTGTTCAATATTAATAGTCACATTGCAAGGCATTTCATCAAACAAACCAAAACTACAAGAAGATCCTCATCAAGCGCATCATGGATAGCCACATCCGCTACATCACCTCCAATAGCAAAAATGTTATTAATTTCTTTGGCAAGAGGATACTCCACATGAGTACTTATATCATTTGCATCCTCATCATAATCAATAACCTCTTCTATGCCATTTGAAGCAAGCCCACATGCAACATCCTCAAGCCTACCATTTTGGCACTTCTCTTTGAAGATCCCTGTGGTGGTAAGCTTCCATAAAGAATAGTGCTTTATGCCCTTTCCCAAAAAGGCTTCTTCCAAGAAAAAATTCAAGTCCACAATTTGCAAAATTTGATGCCTTGCGGTTTGCATGTTGGTGGATTTGTCCTCCGCATTGCAAAGCCAAGCATACTCATATGTAGTTGAAGAATCTCCATTTCTAGGCTTTTGGCTAAAACTCAAGAGTGCTTCATTTGTCCTTGTCCATACACCCCAAATATTTTATTGAACATCTTCCAAAACAAGTCTTTGTAACACTTGCAAAACCTTGAAGTTCTCACGCAGCTGCTACAAACAACATACACTACACTCTGTCTTCTTGAACTCCATGGGCTTCAAACACCTACTCACAAGCTTCAAGATAGTTCTTCAATTGGACCAAATCTTGAAGAACCATCTTCATAAGTATCACAAGGCCTTATGTTGATTCCCAAGTGGATGCCAAAGCTGCAAGAAGACAACTCTTTAGGTCTTTAGTGGGGGCACCAAAACATGTGATGTCTTTGGATGGTGGCCTCTACAACAACACCCACAACCACATAAGATAGAGAAGAAGAATAAGAACACAGTAGGCCTATATAACCCTATCTCTTAGATTAAAAAATTAATAAAGTCAAATGAAATATATTAGATGAGATATCATATAGGATAATAAACCATAGTTGGACACACACTCATGAGACAAGACAAGATTTGAGAAAGTGTGCACATAACTATATTGAGAGGAGCATAACTCATTAAGGGTACACAACAAGATAAGAGAGAAATCTCTATGATGTGAGAAATCCTAGACCCAAGACACATCCATGATCTTGCTCACATCCCACATAATACAATAGATACCACCAATCTTTCTCCCTTCACTGCACAAGATCTGCTTTTCCTCTTCATACAAGAGGGCTCCTATGCCTCAAGACCTATTGCAATAGCTATTTTGATCAAAATTGGACACATTTGACATCACCAATGCATTTGGAACATGCCAAAACCCTAGTATAGAGTGCTAGGTTATGCAATTCTAACTCTAGATTAGGGAATTATGAAGAAAACAAGTTTTCCATAGCTTCTCAAAGAAGATGCAACAAGTTTTTCCTTCTTCTCCATGTCCTCCTCACTCCAAAAACACATATTTAGATAGGGTACCACCCCAAAAATGTGTTCTTCTCCTTTCCTTGCAAAACACATGGTTTCCCATCCATCCTTTCACTCCTCACCATGCTCTCTATCTCTAAACTAGCCACTTGTCTTCTCCTCTCTCTCCTTCCATTCTAGGCTAGTGATGTGTTCTTCTAGAAGCATCCAAGATCTAAACAAAGATCTAAGACATTTATCATATCATATTTAAAAGTTCTTGGCTCTAGGACCATAGAAAAGAAAAGTGCATGCCATTCATATTACACAACATATCGACTATGTTTCCATTGTCATGCACTCCATCTTTAATTGCACACTTGCATCCATCCATGCTCCTTAGTGTCATATACACGTATCCATGCATCACAAAAAATCCACTCACAATGTCTTGTATCTTAAGAGATTGATCTAGAACATGCCAAAACCTTGGGATAGAATCTTGGGTTGCGCAATTTTGACTCCAAATGTGGGATTTATGAGGAAAATGAGTTTCTCATAGCTTTTTAGAGAAGATGCGGCAAGCTTTTCCTTCTTTTCCATTATCCTTCTTACTCCCAAAACACATAATTAGAAAGGGTACCATCCAAAAAATATGTTCTTATCCTTTCCTTGCAAAACACATGGTTTCCCATCCATCCCCTCACTCCTCATCACCATCCTCTCTATCTCTAGACTAGCCACTTGTATTCTCCTCTCTCTCCTTTCATTCTAGGCTAGTGATGTGTTCTTCTAGAAGCATCCAAGGGTTAAACAAAGGTCTAATAAATTTAGCAAATTGTATTTACAAGTGCTTAGCTCTAGGATCATTAAAGATAAAAATGCATGTTGTTCGTACTCCCTAACCTATCACCTACATTGCCGTTGTCAAGCTTGCAATCCATCTTGCTTGCACTCTTGCATCCTTTCATGCTCCTTAGTTTCATATGCATGTATCCATGCATCAAAAATAAACCTCTCACAATGTCTTGTATCTTAGGAGATTGGTCCTTTCATGGGCTGTACTCGTCCTTGATTTAAGGCATTTGGAGGGTAACACATTTCATCAGTGGAATTATTATGCATACAATGGAAACAATTTCTAGAATGGGCAAGATTAAATCACATTTTAATAAAAAAAAGATTGCTTTTTATTGGTCTAAATGTCCTTGTGGGCATACATTAGTCCATGCTTTCAAAATTAAGGTATTTAAGTATGCAATGTTTTGTATTTTGGTTTTCAATGAGATTGGTTTGGTGTATGAGCATGAATGGTTCTTCCTTGCATACAAGAACATTTGTATACCCGTTTAAACTCAAAAATTCATTATGTAAAAAACTTAACTTTTTAAAAATAGTATAAAATCATAATAGTTAACTCTGTTTATTATAAAAATAATTAGACTATATAAACTCTTTATATGCAAGGCAAAGTATTTTTTGTAGCTTTTGAGATCTACTTGAAATGTTTTGAATGGTCTAATGGTATAATAAAAAAATTATCCTATTTTGACAAGATTAGAAATAAATAAGATTTATTTTAAACTATTTTCTCGTATACATAACTTCATCTTCTTATTTTTCAATTACTTATGCATGTTAGTGAATTTATATGAAACCCTTCAAATAGCCACAAAAGTGGCTTTTTTTCTACAAGGCTAGTGTTAAGTCTTTGACTTTTTTTTCCTTCATACAACGTCAGTGTGAGGTGGATGAAAAATCCTAGCAAGGAGACCACTTGTTTGTTGGTCTCCAACACCCTTATCTCTAGTAATGCCAAAACTTGCAAGACAAATCCATAAAAAGTCATCTACCATAGAGTGAAATTTTGCTATAGGAGGATATGTGGATTGGAAAATTAATTATTATCACATTTTCAAGATCAATGGAGCACCTTGTATTAGATATTGCTTTCTGGGTAGTGCACAAAAATCCATGCGCAAATGTCATTACCTAAGCATCAAAGTAGGTGGCCATGCCTATTAGAAAGCACTATGAGCAAAAAAATCAAGTGGCTAGAACACAACTCAATTTAAGCCAAAGCAATGTTCATGAGATGGTGAGAGGTATGGAAAGATGATGCAAAAATGTATGAATATCCTTGTGTAATTGCCTCATTTGTGCCTCCACCTTGAGCCTTGACTTTCAGAGGGGCTACAATGCTTAAATCTATTGTGTTTCCTACTCTTTATTTGATGATACTTTCTTTAAAATCTCTTTTTTTTGCATGAGCTTTAATTGAGATCCTTCTAATGCTAGTTGGAGTTCTTCTCTAATGAGCATCATAGAGTTTGATCAAATGTTGTGCGTTGTGTGATTCACATCCTTGGAGGATAAATTGACAAGACATTTTGAAACATATTGCATATATGATGTTTGCTCTTAATAAAGTGGTGCATCTATATTGTATGAGGGTTGCCCAAAAACCCCAACACTATAGTCTTTGTATTTTTTAGTATAGACCTTACGTGGCACTTATAGACACTACAAAACTCCTTCTTGATCTCAATTTTGGGGCATAGTCATATTTCTTTCACCTTGCTTGTAGTCACTAGTTTGTTGATCTCTTTCCACTACATATGCAGTGGTTTGGCCCACCTTAGGGGAAATTCTAGATGCCTAACTTGTCCCCATGGTGCTTGATAGGGTATTTAGGCACTCAAATGCTTTATTTTCCAATCTTGTTACACATTCTTGCTAGCATCATCATCTTCTCTTTTACATTGTGTACTCCCCTCTTCCCCCATGCTTGCATGTGATAATTTGAGGGCAAATCATGAGCGACTATAAAAGAAGACAAACAAAACATTTTAAGCTAATGCTTTTGAGAAGACATGGCATCATTAAACATTGGTACACAATATTTTAGAAAATAGTTATGACCTATAAACTCAACAAATAACAATACATTGAAATGTAGAAGTTACACCACCATTCAAACAATAAGTCATAAATGTTTTAACACAGCAATACACCACCATTATAGCTTCATTATAAGATACTCAAGACACAATTTAAAAGAAAAAAATTAAAATGTGAAACTCTCAATTCATTAAAAAAAGTCATTAAAAAAATGGTTAAGACACATTAAGCATTCAAGTGAAAGTAAAGAATGGTCCTAGCTCAAATAGTGAGCGTTGAGCTCAAGCAGCTAACTAGAATAGGGCATTCTTGTTTCATGCTTACGCCTATCTCTAACATAGTAATTTGTGTGTATCCATTAACATTTCTCATCCTATTGTTTGAAAAGATGCAAGGGAGAAAGGAGCTTAAGACCTTGCAAGCACACACACACTTTCACAAACCCTAGAAGAGAACACACAATGTCGAAGGCTAAAAATTTGTTGTTCTTCTTCTTCTCAAAAGAGGTCTACAAAATATCAACATAACAACAATACTAGTATTAGTGTATGTACATGGGGTTCAAAGTGTAAAAACACAAGTGGAAGGGAGTAAATGTGGACTAGTCGGTGTAGTCCAATTGTGGAGTCACTAGCAAAGATACTCGTGATAGCAAAGATACTCGTGATAGCTACTAAAAATGCGAGTGATGAAATGCTCACACTAGTCACCCAGGCCCATAGTGGATGCCAACTTGTGGTG
>JAWWVC010000136.1:0-11072 GCA_033807815.1 Rumohra adiantiformis | reverse complement strand
ACTAATCTTGGGTTTTACCTCTCCTCTGGATTGACATATTTCTTGAGTGAGTGGTTGGCTTGCGGCTGATCTGCACAGATTAGTAGCACGCGCACACGTAGGGAGGAGCCAAGAGGGAGAGGATGATACAGTAGAGGACGATGCTTGGCAAGAGAAAAAGGCAAAATGCAAGGTTGAGTTGGAAAGCAGTGATTGGAGGAGCAGTTAACGAACGGAACCAAATGGATCATGCAATGGGAAGGCGTCGAGTTTGGGTACAGATATATCCGTTGAAGGCCGTTCCCTTGTGTTGCCAAAAAAGTGGAGGGCCCTCCCTAAAAAGAGCCGGATTTTGTTCATGAATAGGCGCATGTGCGCACCACAGGAGCAAGATTTAAGAGCTCTCTTCTCCTCAAGATTTCATAGCCATAGCCATTATCATCCTCATCACTAACTCCTCTCCTACTATTGTAACATGAGTGAGCAAGGCTCCTCTTCTCTATTGTGCAATGATGGAGTATCTTCTATCCACCCTCTCAATTCTATTTTCCATTGAGTGAGCTTCCATTGAAGCTTGTGTATGCGCAAGAAGAGTGTGCCGTTGTGCTTATGGGTTCAAGGCTAAGCTTCCTCATAGCTTATGCATGCCCGAGCGAGCCCTTTTCAAGTGTTTGAATTAGTGTATGTGTGTGCTATTTGAGCTTTCCATTAAATCTTTGAGTGGGAATCTTGAACTTGGGTAAGGGATTGAGAGAGGTGAGCTTTAAGATTTTGCGTGGTCTATTTGAGTGGCATTTATGCATGAAAATTTGAGTGTGTGCGCGCGCTAACTAGGGAAGTGAAGAATCGGTCTAGTGTCTTGCTTGGTAAGCCATTCTCCCACCTTAGTAAGATGAGTTTTCATCACTTGCCGGGGGTTACTCTCCTAGCATCAAAAGAGGGAAACCTCATTGGATAGCTAGCTTTGAGTGTACACCACTAGAGCTATGAGCGTGCAAGCCGTAGGGTTGTGGGCTCTCCATTGGTGCCATTGCTGGGGAGAAAACCTCAACGGTTGAGTGATGTACTAAGCAAACATTATTCAAAGCTTGGTTTAAAAACCTGTAGCTCATAGGGGCTCAACACAAGTGATGGGATCTTGGGGTTGGGAAGTAGAATAGGAAAGAAGTACAGTAGAAAACTCCTTTGGTTGCGATTGAGCATCTCCCGCCATCAATTTACCATTCTTCTCTTTAATTTTATGCTTTCAAGCTTGTTTATTTCTTGTTTTGTTGATGAGTTAGTTTTTTTTGCATTAGATAGTTGTTATTCTATAGATTAGGTTGTGATTTGAGTAGCTTACTATAGTTGCATTCATTGTTTTTACTTACATAATTTGCACACATTGCACTAGCATTGCATGTAGTAAGTAGAGTAGAGAATAAGGGTTGTTTTGATAGGTAGCATGAGCTTGTTGTGTGTAAGAGAAGGTAGGCAATGATGTTTTGATCCCACTCATTAGCAAAAAGTTTAAGGCAAGAAGGTTAGTGCTAAGAGTGATTAGGAAAAGAGATTAGTAAGGAACAAGAAGCATTGAAGAGGCACTCAAGTCAAGGAAGTAAGGTAGTTGCAGTCCTTGAGCTACCACCCAAAGGGTTCAACACTTTAGCTAACTTTTAGGGATTGAAGGTAATTTATTGTACTTTTTCCGGCTACATAGATCAATAGTCTAGTGTTGATCTGGGTCTCGCAGTCCTAGCACCAAAAACATTTTTAAAAATTGACTACACAGCTGGATGGGGTAGGTGGCAGGCTACTCTGAGTAAAAAGCTGAGCTCAAAACCAATGTCAATCTGCTTGTTGTCAATTTGGGCACCAGAGAGCATCCACAAGGCCTCATAGAGTTGTAGGGGGCTAGATGGGTTCCTTGTATGTTGATTAACTTAGGGCAAAAAGGGCATGAGTGAAAAAAATTTCTAAGGCCTGCTTCCGAGCTTGATATGTTCATGGTGTCTTCTGCGTAAAAGTTTTGCTTTCACATGATTGTATTGATCTTGAACATGCTCTAAAATATTGTTCTTAACATCATTGAGGGCTAGATAGAAGCCATATCTAAGAAGCCTTCAAGTAGCACAAGAATTTTCCACATTTGTGACATAGTCATTAAGGGTTGATCTTGCTTGTCGCATTTGATTAATGATTATTGATCCATGTTGCATGCGCATAAGCTACATAGTGCTAACATCCTTGAGTGAAGGGTAGGAGCCATACCATCTTGTATCTCTTCTAAGAAGGGTTCACTAAACTTAAGGCATACCAAGGGAAGCAAGCGCATCCGCTGCTTTGCATAGAGCACTGCATATACACTATAGCAATGGACTCTTGCAACAATTAGATATTGCTTGTGCTTGAATGAAGGAGATTATTAGCTACCCTATTCCTAAGTAATAAATAGACCATGTGAAGTGGCTACTAGCAAACACAAGAATACATTGTCCATTGCTCTAATCTTTCTTTGTTTTTGTTAGCAAAATCTCGAGAGCTAGGTACCCTAACTTGGAAGCCTTCTTTTCTTCACAAGTGAACGGGGAGAGTGCTATAGCATAGGGTGCACCCAGACTGCTAACATTATATGATTTGTTTTTCATATTTGGAGTAAGCAATTGTATTTGGGGTTGGCATCCCTTTATTGATTGGTTTGGTCATAGAGCAAAGCTGTTGACTTAGTGCAAGTTTCTGCCAAGTTTGGCGAGTGGTCTAGTATCATAGGAGCTTCTTAGGACCGTATAGGCCTTGGCTAACCTCCCTTGAGCTGCTTATAGCCCACTTCTTACAGCCCAACCCTTCCAAATTTAGCATTGGCAAAGCATAGCTATTCATTTGGACCTACTTGGGACCGCCGTCTAGGCGTCCGACCTCCCAGGAAGATCTTGCACATAGTTGTGTGAAGCTAGTGTTGACATTAGACTACCACTAAGCTGAGAAGCATTGCTTGTGATTGAGTGCACGTCTTAGCCAAACTCACTCATTGGTGCGGCATTGTGAGGATCCATTTTGGGATTGTCTCCAACCTCCCTTGGATCACTTGCATCCCACCATTGGTTTGTTAAGCATTGGAGGATCACATTCCTAGTGTGAGACTTGCTTGGGACTGTTGATGCCTTTGTGCTCACCTCTCGAGAAGATCTTCATACTTGTTTGTGTGAGGCTAGTGTGGCTAAAGGCTACCACTAATTTGCTAAAGCACCTTTGTGACATCCTTGGAAAAATTTGGATGAGTGCATAGCTTATATGCTTGTACAAAATTTGTGAAAGACTTCAGACAAGGGGAAAATAGAGCCTAATTTTGAAAGAAAATTGCTGTTTTTCTTCTTGATCCAAAGTGCACTTACAAATTAGGCTATTGCCAAAATCCAATTTAGACTCTCTAGCATTGACAAATGCGCAGTCTCGTAGCGTATAATCTTTGAAACAAAACATACATATCCAAACAGTCATAAAAACCAACAAAAATTAGCAAACACATTGAAAAGCAAAAACCATACATCCTTGACATTGTTAAAAACACCTAACAACACATAACAACTTGCATTGTAACATAGCATAGCAAAAAACCGCTAGCAAAAACAATTCAAAAAGAACCAAAAATATTAAGAAGAATTTGAAAAAAAGAGAGAGTAACATATCGTCCATGCAATTGAGATCCGGAACAAGACTTGAGCATTCAATCTTTGGAACCGCATCTTGGGTTTCAATGGAAGGAAGTTATACTCACTCGTAAGGTCCACTTGAAGGGATCAGAGAAGAAGTATCTTTCAACTCTCTAATGAGTTCCCCTTTAGATACCTCAAGCGTAAGGCTAATGGATGAGTCTTTTGACCTGCATGCAGGCCGGAGAAATAGGTCAAACGAGAAGGGTGTGCAACCCTAGCAACTTGCTCATCAACACAGTTTCCAAATGAATTTCAACGTCGAGTTGGAATTTGAATATACAAACTCCTTGGGTGTAGAGATATATGATGACCCTATGGGCCAATACGTGCACAAAATAGGGGAACATCTGACTCTCTTCAAAGAATAGGCAATTGCCCACTAACCCATTCTTTGAAATACCTGTTGAAGATGAAAGTCGTGAAAAAAATACTGAAGGCATTTCCTTTGCCACATTTTGGACTTTTGTCAAAGAAATTACTGTATGGAAAGTGTACCAAGACGATGAGAAAATTTTTGTGTTTAGGGATGAACTAGGAACATGTTATGAGACTTTGCCAATGCCGAGCATTCAATTCCTAGTAAGTCATAGTCTTATACAAGAGAGGTTAGATGATGCCTTGATTAGGTATAGGGACTCTTGGGCAAATGAATTCCAAGTCATGACTGATAGCAAAGTAAACATGATAACTTGGAATGGCACTCCAATAGTGTTCTTTTACATATCTACAGCCAAGGCCATGGCAAGGCCAGGAGATAGTGCCTATGTACAAGAAACAGCCATGCCATATGTCTCCTTTAGAAGACCTGAGGCTACGTTCTCAGATTGGACAACTACAAGAGGTCTAGCCTCTAGAATGAATGCAAGACCATCTATTTCTAGAGTGAGTCTGGTGGAACCTCATTCAAACCCTAGAGCTAGACCAAGACCTCCACTGGAAACAAGATCATCTCCCTTTGCACAAGGATTAGAGAATTCCATTGGAGCCATAGTGGAAGGATACCCAAAAACTTCATTGGATCAACTAGAAAAGGACTCCTTTGGTGCCTTCTCTAAGATGGGCTTAAAGCACAATGTTGTGGCTCAAATCTACCCCTTCCAACAAAAAGAACATAAATCCGTGAGGGATTGCGTGAGTAGACTGAGACAATATGTAAATAGATGTCCAAGGGATGAGAAGCCAAGCCAAGGTTGCTTTATTTCTGTGTTCCTTGAAGGATTGAGAAACAAACTACTTCATGCCCACTTGTACGCCAAAAAGCATGCTACATTCCAAGAATGCTGCATGGAAGCCATGGATTACGATGATAACTTTTAAATCTCAAGCATCATGGGCATAGAGAACAAACCAAGGGAAAATGAAACCAATAGTTAAAGGATTGAGGGTACTTCTAAGAGCAAGAGCTTGAGTGATGAAAATATTGCAGATCTAGTGCTCCAAAAGATGGGTAACTTGAGACCATTTAATAAATACCAAAAACGTACTCAAGTAAACCAAGGATTTCACAGATGTGGAAAATGTGCTAGTCCACATAGAATAGACCAGTGTTAGGCTATTCTTGAGCCATTTAGACAAAAACCACCCAAGAAATGGTGTCAACTATGTAAGTGGAATTACACGCATGAAACCCAAGAATGCCACCATTTACAAAGAGGACAACACAACACGGCTAGCCAATTACAAAATGCCCCTTTTAAACAACATGGCCAAGCTCCATTTGAACAAGCACAAGCGATTCTTTGAAACCAACCACCTCTTCCAAGAACTATGCCCTTGAGATATGCTCAAGTGGAAGACCCAACAACCGGCCATGAGCTAGTGAGAACATATTTTTGTACTACTCAAAGAGTAGTCAACCATACTTTGAGACTTACAATGGGACAAGAAACTTTCATCAAAGTGTTCACGAGTCTCTTGGAGAGGATCCTAACTCCTTTATGTTTGTTCAAACTCCTATGAGAGTTAGACCACTCATAATGCAAAAACCAAGACCATGTTTTGGTTGTGGCAGAGATCATTGGCTGGAGGATTGTTTGGATATACCAACTGTTAGCTACGGGACAAATAGATTGCCTTCCGTTAAGAGACACTGCATAGGGTGTGGCATGGATCATCTTCCAAATAATTGCCCAACAAAACAAGGCAAGGGTTTAAATGCTCAACCTAATCAAGGGTTGAACTACATCTAAGTATCCATTTGCAAACAACTCTAATGAAGAGAGGGAAAACATTTTAGTCAAGGTAGTAACTAGAGCCTCATCTAGGGAAGGTCATAAGGACCAAGCTTCAACTTCACAACCCAACCAGCCAAGAAAATAAAAAAAGAGGAATCCTCGACAAACTTTTGCAAAGAAGAACAAAAAGCCTAAATTGATAGAAACGCAAACAAGCTCATAGGAAACTAGTGTCAAGAACAAGGAATTGGAGCCCCAAAAGTCAGAAAAGGATGTGGGTCAATCAAGCTCAAAACCTCGTTTTGGTGGCTCAGTAACAGTTGACAAAGCGTATGAACCTTCAGAAGTGGCCAAAAAAGCATTTTCAAGTAGAATCACGGAAACAACAATTCTACCACCAAAGCTTCAAAAATATCCCAATCCCATGGAGGAGAAAGAATGATTAGTGGCTCATCGCCAACTAGTCCAAGATGTGCAAACAATGTGGGAAGGGTAAATCGGACCAATAAGCAAGAAACTGCCCTTAAACACTATCATAGAGATGTCATTGACCTTGGAAAGAGCTAGCACGGTTCCAACCAAGATAGGAGAAGTACAAGATAGGATAAGGAGAGATGCTAATGGGCCAAATCAATTTGAAACTTAGCGGCAATTCCTGAAATTGATGAGGATGAAGCTACTGCAATGGGGGAAGCAGTACAAAAAAGGGTTGATGAAATATGTAGCAACCCATTAACACCACCCTTTTCCTTCACAAATGGAAGCCATTCATTGGAAGACCATTCATTGGAAGATAGGAGCGCGGCTGATTCTTGGAATAGAAAAATACTCAGCGATCAACATTTTGACAGGGGAGACTACATGGAAAGAGCTGTAATGTAAAGGGTACCTTCCCTATTCAAACCCAAGACTAAAAAAGTGGATACAAACAATACGCAAGCTACATTATTGGCTCCAGTAGCATGTACACTTCCATTGGGAGAGCTTTTGAGAGTGAATCTAGAGATTTGGAACAACATAGCCAATTACATGAAAGACCAAGGTCTTTACGAGATCAAAACACAAAAGTCATGTCACACATAGACAAACCTGAGGAGACTGTAGAACAAGCTCCATTGAACAAAGTAAATGGTCAATCAAGCCACAACCAAGGCAACACAACTCTTCCAATAGAGTATGCAAACATTGTTTCTATAGCTATCCTTAATAGCGCGGCAGGGATTAGTATTGCTACCAAGTCCATTTGGGAAAAATAGAGGAAACCAAGGATTTGAAGCACACAAATGAACCTACAACTAGCAGATGGGAAACTAGAGAATCTGATAGGATTGCAAGAAGGGATTATAGTCACATTTTGCGAGATAGTGTATGAGTATATGTTTGCTATAGTTGACTTTGGTCAAAACGCAAATTATGACGTAATACTCGGACGATCTTTTATGAGACAGTTCAGCATGGTTCAAGATTGGGGTTATGACTATCTCTATTGTCGACATGAAACTGCCATCACACGCCTCAAATTGAAGACTCATACCTATAGAGATGTAACACACATGCTCATGGATGAATTTGACTCAAGATCTTTATGAACATCAAATGAGACAACTTTGGAGGACCAAAAACGTCTTTGGTTGTGTGGTGCGTCTAAAACTAGCAAGATGGGTCATTATGGTGTAGAGATGTCATGGATGGATTGTATTATCCTACCCCATTCCCTAAAGATAAGATGGAATTGCTAAAGTGGCCACAATGTTTGGAAACTATTGATGCATGCACTCTGAATCATGGAATCAAATTTTGTGATGAAGATGGCTATGATGTATTTTCAATGCGTATTGCCCAAGTCTTGAATTTAAGTGCACAAGATGCAAAAAGAGACCTCAAAAATAATGTTAAACCCTTCAGTCTCTCAATGCACCTAATAACTACTAAGATTGTTAAGGTAGAGTCATTGATCAACTTGGGAGCTGAGTGTAATGTGTTGTCCTATGAAACCTGGCAAAAGTTGGGAAAACCAGATGTTTCACCATCTACTCTCACTTTCACAAGTTTCATAAACACAACAAATCCATGTCTAGGATAGATCTATCTTTTGTCCCAAATCCAAGATCAATCAATGGGGATAATCTTTCATATTGCTCATCACAAACAAGCGACAATGGATGTGATTTTAGGTCGCAGTTGGATGCAGCAAACAAACTTTCAAATGGACTGAGCGACACAAACATACAAATGCAAGGTAAATTACGTCACCCTTACAGGTCTCTTGGCTGAATTGGAGTAATCACCTCTAGACTACAAAAAGAAGATCCCAATATTCCAAACTCCAACAACACCTCCTCAATCATGAAGTTCATCCATAAGTCAAGCTCCTTCAACTTCTACAGCACAATCAAAGCAAAAGAGCAAACCACCTCAATCAAAAGAAGGCTCCACAAGTACTGCCAACCAACCCATTATAGTGCAACCATCTTGATGGATACAGAATACAGAAAATCCAACCCATGGGTTGAAGATCTCCAATGCTCTACTTTGTGCACAAAGCAATGGCAAACAAAAGAGAGCTGGAAAAAGAACAAAGTATTGGTTGCCAAGATCAGCATACCATCTACTACCAATCTCTCAAAACGCCAGAAAGAAAGCAATAGTGTATTTGCCAAAGCCTACAATCAAGCGTTGGGTACCCAAACATCTTCTCCTAGCTCAAGGCTATCAAAATGGCAACACATTTATTTGGCTGCCCCGATTGACTCAACAGGAGACAAAACATCTTAAGACAACAGCTACATCTAGAGGTTCTACAAGGGCTCAAGCATTAAAACCCAAGCACGTCTGACAAAGATGGGTTCTGAAGGCAAGCTCTAAATTTCAACCACTTCCAAGTGAGCTGCAAATCATGACAACCACAAGGTCCAAGCTTGCACACAAAAAGAACTCCACTCAAACTTCAAAGCCAACAACCTACCAAGTATGGCGAAAGAAAGCGCAAAACCCAACACCGCAAAAGACCATACCAACAAAGCAACAATTGCAGATACAATCACCATTGCAACAATTGACTCCTCAAAGAGCTTTTGATCTTCTTCATATCTTGCTCTTCATGCAATATCTCAAGAGATAATGGTGATTCATCAAAGCGAGTGCGTGCGGAGAATGTGTCTTCACACTCTCTTATTACTGAAACGTATGCACTTAAGGCACAAAAATCTTTTTCGTCAAACAAAAGGGAACACCCGCCAAATATTGTACATACACACATCACAAGAAGTGGCACAAATAGCCCATTCCCTATGTATCTATTAGTGGGCCTAAGTATGTCCTTACCCAAACACAAACACCAACACCACCAACATCAAAAGAAGTGAGGATTGAGTGTTCGAAGCCTCAACAGCAGAAGCCACTTAAGAGAGTTGGGAAACCGAGTCTCTTGAGTATCCATAGAATTCTTACACCGCATATCCTTAAACATGCACTATTCTTAAAAGCATAAATAGGGTCAATCCTGACCTTGCATGAGACACATCTTTTAGAGAAACCTATGCACATGCACAATCAAGTCTAAAATCGCTTCCACCTATGTCTTGAACAAGGCAAGGGGGGCAAGAAGTTATCATTTTGTGTATGGTTTTTCTTGCAGGTACTACAAGAGAAGTATAAACTTCATCATAGAATCCCTTTTTAGAGTATTGGAAGCCTTTGAGAGCTTCTAGTGCTTATAGTGCTACAATATCTCTCTGAAGAACCCATCAAAACTTTGTCTTGCACGGCACACCAATTATTTTTGCACATCTTCTGTATGCATATAGGGTGTTCACACTAATAAACACATGCATTAAGAACTCTTTTGGCTTTTCAACCTAGGCTAGAACACATGCGCTTCAAGTAAAATTTTATCACAACACATGTACATACGCAACAAGAGCAAAAAGTTGAGAGCACTTTTTCTCCCGTAGGGTTTTTTCCTCTAATCTCATCAAATGTTAAGCATCAAAATTTTGTTTTTATTTTCAATAAAGGAATCAACATTCTTCATCAGCAAGAGCTCATGGACGCCAGCACAACTACTACTGTTCCATCAACAACTTCCCTCGCGAGGACGCTTGAGAATAGGTAGGGGGGAGTGATCCGGGCAGATCAATAGGGCTACAAGGGTAGATTAATAAGGCTACATAAAGTCTTCATCAAACATAAAATATCAGAAGATTGCCTCAAATACCTTTTCTAAAGCCACATTGCCTATACTTAGCAAGTAGTCTGAAATCCCGTGTAATAATCTAATTTTGTAATATTGATGGCATCTAAGGCTGAGCGGGCTCATTTTAGTTCCAAATTGTATTAATCTAGTTCCTCTAAATGAGCCTAGGCTTAGTTTTAAGCACCACACAAAGATCCGATTTGTCCGCCTAAATGTGGACAAGGCCACTCATTTGGAACCAAAAGGAGGAAAATAGAGGAATTAGGGGATCATTCTACACTAACACCAGTTGGACCAAGAGTTGAGAGATCTCTTCTTCTCAATCTTCCATAGCCATAGCCATCATCATCCTCATCACTAACTCCTCTCCTACTATTGTAATATGAGCGAGCAAGGCTCCTCTTCTCTATTGTGCAATGATGGAGTATCTTCTCTCCACCCTCTTTATTCTATTGTCCATTGAGTGAGCTTCCATTGAAGCTTGTGTGGGCACAAGAATAGTGTGCCGTTGTGCTTACGGGTTCAAGGCTAAGCTTCCTCATAGCTTATGAATGCCTGAGCAAGCCCTTTTTAAGCGTTTGAATTACCATACGTGTGTGTGTGCTATTAAAGCTTTCCATTAAAGCTTTGAGTGGGAATCTTGAACGTGGGCAAGGGATTGAGAGAGGTGAGCTATAAGGTCTTAGGTGGTTGATTTGAGCGACATTTATGCATGCCAATTTGAGTGTGTGTGTGCGCTAACTAGGGAAGTGAAGCATTGGTCTAGTGTCTTGCTTCGTAAGCCATTCTCCCACAGTAGTGGGATGAATTTCCATCACTTGCTCGGGGTTACTCTCCTAGAATCAAAAGTGGAAAACCTCATTGGATAGCTAGCTTTGAGTGTACACCACTAGAGCTATGAGCGCGCAAGCCGTAGGGTTGTGGGCTCTCCATTGGTGCCATTGCTGGGGAGAAAACCTCAACGGTTGAGTGGTGTTCTAAGAAAACATTATTCAAAGCTTGTTTTGAAAACTTGTAGCTCATAGGGGGTCA
>JAWWVC010000135.1:0-11087 GCA_033807815.1 Rumohra adiantiformis | reverse complement strand
GAATGGCCCTCTCGTCATTTGTAATGCTTGTTTGCATGCTCACAAGCATCAAGAATGAACCTAGGGTCGTTCTTGAAATGCCACAATACTAACCTAGATCCTTTGATTATGTCCTCTTGACCAATATATTGAGCAAAGATAGCCATTTGACTGTTCTTTTTAGTTCTATAAAATGGCTGGCCTTAGAGCCACCAAGCCATTCTTCAAAGCAGCATGGGCCCTGAGGCCTTGTGTGTTGTGTATGGAAGAAATACCCTAAGGCCAATCTTGCAAGAACGGTGGCACAGTCACAATATTTTCAAACACACATTTAGGTTAATGTAGCTTGCAAAAAATCCCCATCAAAAATGGCCCTAGGGCCATTCTTAGAATGCCACATTACCATATCTCATCCATCAATTATGTCCTCTTGACCAATAAATCTAGCAAATATGGCCATTTGAATGTTCTTTTGAGTTCTAAAAGAATGTTCTTATGGCCACTCTTGAAAGCAGTTGAGCCCTTAGATCTTGCTTTTGTCCATTAAAGAATGGCCCTTGGGCCAATCTTGCAAGATCGTGCCACCATTCCAACATTTTCAAACTTGCAGCTCAGAAGAACAGCTTTCTGCTCATTTGTAATAACATTTTAATGCACAAGAGCATCAAGAATGGCCGAGCCATCCTTAGAATGCCACAATACCAACCTAGAACTAAAGATTATATACTCTTGGCTAGTATATCTAGGAAATATGGCCATTTTCCATTTTAGTTTTGTAATAATGGTCTTAGGGCCATTATTTGAATCAACATAACCCTTGTAATCTTGCTCTTGTGCATTCAAGAATGGGTCTTGGGCCAATTTTCCAAGATTGTGGCACCATTTGAGCTTTTTCAAATGTGTGTTTAAGATTATTGTAGCTTGCAAAAATGGCCTTGTGGTTATTTATAATCCTTGTTGGCATGTGCAAGAGCATCAATAATGGCCCTATGACCATTCTTGGAATGCCACAGTACCACCCTAGACCCATCAATTATGTCCTCTTAGCCTGTATATCTAGCAAACTTGGCCATTTGAACCTTATTCTTAGTTTTACAACTATCATCTTAAGGATTCTTCCAAGCATAGTAAAGCCTCTAGGGCCTAAGGGCTATCCTTGCAAGAGTGTGGCTCTGCCCCACCTTTTCCAAACGTGGTTTTAGGGTTGCTATAGCTTGCAAAATTGCCCTGTGGTCTTTTTTCTAGCTTTTTTGCATGCACAAAAGCATTAAAAATGTCCTAGGTCCATACTTGTAATTCCACAAGACGAGCCTAGACCCATTGATTATGTACTCTTGGCTAGTATATCTAGCAAAGATGGCCATTTGGCCATATTGGCTAGTATATCTAGCAAAGAATGGCCATTTGGCCATTCTTTTCAATTTTGCAAGAATGATCTTAGGTCCATTCTTCAAAATAGCAGAGCTTTCTTTGTGCATTCAATACTGGCCCTAAGGCCGCTCTAAGGCCAATTTTGCAAGATTGTGGCACCATTCCAACTTCTTCAAATGTGCATTTAAGGTTATCGTAGCTTGCAAGAATGGCCTTATGGTCATTTGTAATGTTTTTTGGAATGCACAAGAGAATCAAGAATGGCCCTTGTAAGATTCTTGGAATGCCACAGTAAACTTTGACCCATTGATTACAATTTCTTAGCCAGTATATGTATCAAAGAAGATGGCCATTTGACCGATCTTTTTAGTTCTACACAAATTGTATTTGAACCATTCTTCAAAGCACATCAATGCCCCTAGGGACTTGCTTCTCTACATGCAAGAATGGCCCTAGGGCCACCCTTGCAAGAGCATGGCATTGTTTGAGCTTTTCCAAACACGCAATTAGGGCTACTAAAGCTCACAAGAATAGCCCTTTGGTCATTTGTAATGCTTTTGTGCATGCATAAGAGCATCGAGAATGGCCCTAGGTCCATACTTGGAATTCCACAATACCAACCTAGACCCATCAATTATGTGCTCTTAGCTAGTATCTAGCAAAGATGTCCATTTGAATATTTCATTCAATTTTGCTAGAATGGCCTTAAGGCCCTTGTTTGAAGAAGCAACGCCCCTAGGACCTTGCTCTTGTGCATTCAAGAATGGCCCGAGGGCCAATCTTGCAAAATTGTGGCACCATTACAACTTTTTCAAATGTGCATTTAAGGTTAAGATAGGTTGCAAGAATGGCCCGATGGTCATTTGAAATGACTTTTTGCATGCAAAAGAGCATCAATAATAGTCCCAAGGACTTTCTTGGAATGCCACAATACTAGCATAGACCCATGGATTATGCCCACTTGGCCACAATATACCCAGCAAAAATGGCTATTTGACCATTCTTTTTAGTTTTTCAAGAATTGTATTAGGGCCATTCTTCAAAGAATAGTAGAGTCCATGGGATCTTCCTTTTGTGCATGAAAGAAAGGCCCTAGGTCCAACTTTGGAAGAGTGTGGCACCATCCCATCCTTTGCAAGTGTGATTTTAGGGTTATTGTAGCTCTCAATAATAGCTCTATGGTCATTTGTAATACTTTTTTGCATGCACAAGAGCATCAAGAATGGCCTTAGAGACATTCTTGGGATACCATAATACCAACCTAGACCAATTGATTATGGCCTCTTGGCTAGTATATCTAGCAGAGATGGCAATTTGACTATTCTTTTCAACTCTGCAAGAATGGTATTAGAGCCATTTTTCAAATAAAAGTAGAGACCCTAGGGCATTGCTTTTGTGCACACAAGGAAGTCCTTAGGACCAACCTTGCAAGAGCATGGTACCATTCCAGCTTTTTCAAACGTGCATGTAAGGCTACCATAGCTTGCAATAATGGCCATGCTATTATTTACACTGCTCTTATGCATGTACAAGAGCATCAAGAATGGCCCTGGGGACATACTTGGAATTTCATGATACCAACCTAGAACCATCAATTATGTACTCTCAGCCAATGTATCTAGCAAATATGGCCATTTGATTGTTCTTTTGAGTTTTAAAAATAAGATCTTAGGGCCATTATTTGAAGCAGCAGAGCCCCTATGACCTTGCTTCTATACGTTCAAGAATGGCCCCTAAGCCAATTTTGCAAGGCCGTGGCACTATTCTAACTTTTTCAAATGTGTGTTTAAGACCCTATGGTTATTTGTAATGCTTTTTTGGATGCACAAGAGCATCAAGAATGGCCCTAAGGCCATTCTTGGAATGTCAAAACATGAACCTAGACCCATCACTTATGTCCTCTAGACCTGTAGATCTAGCAAAGATGGCCATTTGATTGTTCTTTTTAATTCTAAAAGAATAGTATTAGGGCCATTGCTCAAAGCATTGCAAAGCCACTAGGTCCTTTCTTTTTAGAATGCAAGAAAGGCGCTAGGGCCAATATTGAAAGACCCTCACAACATCCTAACTTTTCCAAACATGCATTAAGGGTTGCTGCAAAGTTTGCCAAAATGGCCTTGTGTGGTCATTCATAATGCTTTTTTTCATGCACGAGAGCATCTAGAATGACGTTATTGCCATACTTGAAATGCCACAATACCAATGTGAATCTATTTATTATGTTCTCTTAGCCAATATATTCAGGAAAGGTGGCCATACTTGGAGTTCTACAATACCAACCAAAACCCATTGATTATGTACTCTTTTCTAGTACATCTAGCAAAGATGGCAATTTGACCATTCTTTCAGTTTTGCAATAATGTTCTTAATATAGGGCCATTCTTGCAAGCTACAATCACCTTAAAAGCACATTTGAATATATTGGAATGGTTCTTCTTATATTTTGAAGAATGGTCCTGATTTGTAATGCTTTTTTGCATGTACAAGAGCATCAATAATGGTTTTAGGGCCATTCTTGGAATGCCACAATACCAGCCTAGACCCATTGATCATGTCCTCTTAGCCAATATCTCTAGAAAACATGGCCATTTGACCATTCTTTTCATTTCTGCAAGAATTGAATTAGGTTCATTCTTCAAAGCTTAGCAAAGCCCCTTGGGCCTTGCTTTTGTGCATGCAAGAAAGGCCCTAGAGACAACCTTGCAAGAATGTGGCACCATTGGAGCTTTTGCAAACACACATTCAGGGTTATTGTAGCTTAGAATAATGGGCATGTGGTCATTTGCAATGCTTTTTTGCATGCACAAGAGCATCAAGAATGGCACTAGGGCCATTCTTGGAACTCCACAATACCAACCTTGACCCACAAATTATATGCTCTTAGCTAATATATCTAGCAAATATGGCCATTTGACCATTATTTTTAGTTTTGTAAGAATGGTATTAGGGCCATTATTTGAAGAACAGAGCCCCTAGGACCTTACTTTTGCAAATGCAAGAATGGGCTTGGGGTAAATTTTGTAAAGCCGCAACACCATTTGAGCATTTTCAAATGTGTGTTTTAAGGTTATTGTAGCCTGCAACAAGAAAGGCCTTGTAATCATTTGTTTTCTGCATGCATAAGAGCACAAATAATGGCCATAGTTTCATACTTGGAATGCCACAATACCAACCTAGAGCCATCTTTTATGTCCTCTTGGCCTATATATCTAGAAAAGATGGCCATTTGACTATTCTTCTTAGTTCTACAATTGGTCTTTAACAAAATTTCAAAGCAAAAGCGAGGTCCTAAGGCCTTACTTTTGTTCATGCAAGAAAGTTAAAAGGACAAAACTTGCAAGAGTGTAACTGTATCCCAGCTTTCCCAAACATGCTTTTAGATTTACACTAGCTTGCAAGAGTGGCAATGTGGTCATTTTTACAGCTTTTTTGTATGCACAAGAGCTCCAAAATACCAACCTAGACCCATTGGTTATGTACTTTTGGCCAATATAACTAGAAAGGATGGCCATTTGACGTTTCTTTTTTAGCTTTGAAAGAATGGTATTAAGGCCATTGTTTGAGGCAGTAGAGCCCCTATGACCTTTCTTTTGTGCACTTAAGAATGGCCTTGAGGCCAATTTTTCAATATCGTGGCACCACTTCAACTTTTTCAAATGTGCATTTAAGTTACTGCTCTGCAGCTTGAAAGAATGTCCTTGTGGTCATTCCTAATGCTTTTTTTCATGCACAAGAGAAACAAGAGCGGCCCTAGGGCAAATCTTGAAATGCCAAAATACTAGCATTTAACCATTGTGACTATGGTTTCTTGGCTAGTATATGTATCAAATACGATCAGCTGACTATTATTTTTAGTTCTACAAGAGTTGTATTTGGACCATTCTTCATAGCACAGGATAGCCCTTGGGACCTTGATCTTGTGCATGAAAGACAAACTCTAGGCCCAGCCTTGCATGAGTGTGGCACAATCCAATCTTTTCCAAACGTGTATTTAGGGTTACTCTAGCTCACAATAATGGTAGTGTGGTCATTTGTAATGTTTTTGTGAATGAAGAAGAGCATCAAGAATGGCCCTAGGGCTGGCCCTAGGGCCGTACTTAAAATCCCACACTACCAACCTAGACCCGTTGATTATGTCCTCTCAACCATTATATCTAACAAAGATGGCCATTTGACATTTGTATTTAGTTTTGCAAGAATGGCCTTGGCGTCATTGTTCATGAGAGAGATGTGAAGCCTGTGCTGCTAGTAAACAAGGCATAAACCCTTGAAAGTGTCATCATTGTTCCAACAAGCATGACCTTAAGAAATGTGTCTACATAATAACCTTGTGCTATGCAAAGCCACATGTCTAGTATTCCACTTTCTACATTTGATAATATTTTTTATGGGTTGCTCTCATCTCAATGAATTCTTGTAAAAGGTTATGGTGACCTTGCAAATTTGAGTCGGCTCTCTAGGTAACAATCCGTCATCCATACACACGCGTCACTTTTGCAAGGCTCCTCTTAGTGTGTGCCACGTTAAAGAAACTAGGTGTAACCTTGTCGCTTTTGCATGAGTCAAAAGGGCTATGTGTCTATGGAAACTAAAGAACCTCCTAACACTTTGGGCACTTTGCCCAAGTTGCCCATGTACTAGCTGCCTTTGTAGGGTTGGTACTAGTAGCTGAGATGGTGTCATCTATTGGGTCTGGCATGTGTGACACTTGGGACAAGTGTAGGCCAACAAGTGCACAATTTGTCAATGGATGAACTACTAATTTAAAAACACCATATACGCCCTCTATCTAGCTTAAGAAGTTGAATATATATTGACAAACTAGTTGGCTCCCGAATGATGAGTTGGACAAAGGGTATGCCCATGGCCTTTGCCACCAGTATGGTTGCAATGCTAAACACTTAACTCAATTATTAGGAAAGAGTATGATACTCCCTATCAAGTTTGGGGAAGCAAAATGAGAGTAGGGAGTCCACTAACTTCCAAGGGACAATTATCACTGTTGCTGTATCACTTGAGCAACTTACCATGGTCGCAAAATGCACTAGATCACATTCATAGGGAAGATGTTCAAATCCTAAAAATCACATTTTGCCCCGCTCTTTTGGAGCCTGGGTTGGATAGCCCTTGTTGGAGCTACTATACATGGGTAGGCTCCATATCATGTTCAAGGGATATGTCATGTCACACATCCATTTGTTACTTCTTTTGGTCAAATCGAAGGCTGCCAGATAGGATGTATGCATTCATAACATCAAAAACTACAACTTGCCAACCAAGACCATTTTTTGGCATCAAACTACATGAATGTCAATTTGTTAGGCACATGTATATATAAGTATACCATACAATCATGTCGGCTAGCTGGATTGTAAGCAAGGTGTTTTGATGTCTAAAAAATTCTCATGGAAGGCATTACGACTATGAAATTTTTTTGCCATTAGTGATTTTGAAGATCAGAATATGCCCGAATCCCAATCCATCATGCAAAAACGCATATGAAGTAGCACACAATCAGGTCAACTTGTAAATGGCGCAATATTCCGATGCCAAGAACCTCTAATAGCCAACATTATGGACTTTCCAATTGTAAGTTTTCTTTGCTCTCAAAGGCACAAAAAAGAAGCAAAGTAAGGAAGGTGTTCAAAGATGCAAATTAAGTTTTGCCTTGTATTTACAGTCTCATTTGGACTACCAAGGTGGGCTCAAGAAAGAGTAGGACAGTTTTGAGGGGGGTGGGGGAGAGAGAGTAAACCACGATGTTGCACTTTTGGTGATGAGATCATCCACATAAAATTGAATGAGCATTGTAAAGCCATGTTGCTTTTTATCCATGTAGAGGCTCGCACGCACGCGCTCTCTCACGCACGCATGCACGCGCGCACACACAAACACACGCGCACACACACACTCGCTCTCCCCATCTCTCCCTCATAGGCCATGAAGTACCTGAGAAGATGTATCCATAAGATGATACCGTTGCACACGCCGTGGTGATTTTGGCGGTTTAAGGTTGCTTTTTTGCCTGTCTCTTTGTGGGCATCATGAAAGAACTTGGAATGTGCGTTGGAGTACGGAAGTACTTGTTTTTTGTCGCATTATATTATCGTGCGACGGCGCTTATTTCAATCAAGTCTCATGGGGCCATCATGCGACGGCGGCGGCAGGGGCGTGGGCGTGGATGTTGTCCGCCGATGGAGTAAGAGGCGGTGGTGGGGCAAAGAATGGCATTGGCATGTTGGAGGATCTACGTGAAAAGAAATGTTGGGGAAGGGCAGACAGATGAAAACTTAGGGGATGAGTCAAAAGTCAAAAGGCATGGAATGGATTATGGAATGGGCGGTTCGCCGTGGAATCAAAGCCAGCACGAGAGAGCTCAGAGCAAGCAGCGCAGCGCAGCCTCAGGGGAGGCGCAGCCGCCTCGCCTCTCTCTCTCTCTTTCTCTCTCTCTCTCTCTCTCTCACTACAGGCCCTGCTCTTGGTAGGTGAATATAATAATAAATGCATACGGCTGTCCTGCTCTGACAAGAGCCGGGGGAAAGGTGTAGCGTGGCTTATGGCAAACGGCACAATCTGGCCCACGTCCAGGGGACCCCGGCTCGAAACCCTGGTGCGGCCGCCCTTCCTACGCCCGCTGCGAAGGCCTTTTTGTTTTATTTCCTTTTACTTTTAATTTTGTTAATGCCCGCTATTCACTTTCCTTACCTAATACTACCCTTCCCTTCCACTTTTATGCATTGCTTTCATCGCGTGCGTCGCCTCATCTACGTGCGATGTCGCCCTATTCAGCTCCTCCTCGTAATAAGCATTTTGCGTTTTTGAGGACTCGTAGGAGACTACAAGCACACATATACACCTCTCGAGCTCCTCACATGAGGCGCTATAGGACTTATCCCCCCCCACAGCGGAAGCGACCGCCATACTTTCATGAAGAGGGATAGCCAAAATCCACCGATTTCTATGTGCGTAGTGCTCCACAGGTTCATCCGAGGAGAATGCGCTCGTCCGTGACCTTATTAGGATTCATCATCTCCCACCCACCCTGAGGCACATAGGGCCACCGTGGTGTGGGGGACAAGCTTTCACGTTAGTTTTTAGAGCACCGATGTGCAAGCTAGTTAGGGGAGGATCACCTTCAGCGAACGGCGAGAGCACACCTGACACCCATACTAACAATGACGATGAGGACGGCAAGGATGGGGAACGACCAAGCGTCAGCTCAAAGTAGCTTACCTATACTGCATCGAAGCAAAAGAGAACGCCATATTTTTACAAAGGAACAACGAGCGATAGTCAAAATCCACCATTTTTTAGGTACATAGTGCTCACTAGGTTCATCTAAGAATGCGCTCGTGTGCGACCTTTTTGGGATCCACTATCCACCACCATGAGAGAGGCGCATAGAATCATCGACAAACTTTGCCTTTAGTTTAGAGCACCTATGTGCAAGTGTAGGGGTGAGCTTGTTGGGTCCATGTCTAAGAATGTACCTTGTTATGGAAGCACCCTAGTATGTGAAGGAAATCAAAACATTCTATAAGAGTGGCCTCTCTGAATTAATCTTGGTACCACTCTTCTACTTTCAAACTTTCGTCATTACCTTAAAAGGGGTCCACAAATTTTTGTATTGAACCCTTCATATGAACACCTTAAGGTATTCAAGGATTCGAACCAAGGAGAAAGAAAGGTTACGTATTGCCTCTCTTTTATTATACATGACACCATGATTGAGAACATACAAACATGCTCAGTCGCCTAAGAAAGCATGGGAAAACCTGGTAAGGATGTATGAGACAAGTATGAAATCCAGGACGAATGGCGTTGGCATCGTAAAGAGGGAGAATCTATCAACAAATGACTATGCATTGAAGATCAAGGGTATCGTGGAATCCTTTGGATCTATTGGTGTCAGTGTGGACGATGATGCCAGCACACAAGTAGTTCAAGCCGTCTATTCCCAAATTTGTTTTCACATAGCAAAAATAGCTCTGAGCAAGTTTTCTACTCTAGCAGAGGTAGAGGCCTAAGTGTAAGAGGCCAAAGTGGTGGTCCAGGTGGAAACAAAAACCAAGGTCAATAATAGCAACACCAAGCAAATGATTCACATTGGACAAAGACCAACAAAAACGCAGGTGGGAGAGGCTACTCTCAAGGTAGAGGGAGCCAAAGAACAAACTAACAACAAATTGATTTTGTAATATGTATGAGATGTAAATGTAAGATTCTCACATGATGTATCACTTGAGTGTGTGCTTCGTGTATAGCAACCAAGCAATGGGTGGAGATGACTAGATTACAAAGCCATGTTCTCCACGTAACGACTTTGATGATTATGACCTCACAATCCTCCCACATTTGTTTTGATTCTTCACTTTCAAAGCAGCCACAACATAAAGTGGGGAAAGGGGTGGCATGATATAGAGTTGTGGGCACTATTGAAAAATATAACAGACATGAAATGCAATGTGCCATGGGGAAAATCTAGAGGACATAGAGCCTATGAAACAACAATGGTATCAGTGTCCCAAAAAAGTGTGTCTGAACCTATCTGACTCAGTTGGTTCAAAATTTGAGATGGTTGGATTCACTTGAGCAAAAGGGAAGACAACCAAATAGTCTAAAAATCCTAAAAGGATATGTTTATTTATCTAAATTTATATCGGAGAGTACAGAAATAAAAAACGTGTATGTTTTGCAAAAATATTTCGCCAGCACAACACTGGATAGTCTATATATTATACATTGGATAGTCTATATATATTATACATTTTGTAGTATGCTATACATAGTAGTATAGATGCAGGAAGAGGACATCTGAGGTTTGCTTTTGCATGATCTAGAAGGATATGTGCTGCTCTTCTTAGTGGGACTAGGCTCTAAGCGCTTGGCATGGGGCCCACGGCTTGACAAAAACCTTGTTCCCAACCCTGAAAAATAAGAGCATTTCCAAATTATCTGGTATTTTATGACATATTTACTAGTTTTACCAGTTTTATATCTTAAAACTAATGAAGTCTAGCCCTTCAAATTAAGGGCATGGCTGCTGTATGACCAAATTTTAAAATTCCAGCCAATAGAATTCTATTTAAATGTATTTTTGCTGAGCCTTGCTACATACAAGGTGAGACAAAAACATTTTTCCAAACTAGTGAGAGAAAGGAAAGCATTTTCCTTAACCTTTTTTCCCTTAGGAAATCTAAGGTTCTAATTGCATTTTATAACTAAATTGGCAAAACTAAGCTGGTTTTTCAGGGCTAGTTTCAATCTCTCTGGGTTTTAGGAGATTTTAGCCATTTTTTTGACACTAAAGGTTGTTTTTTTTTTGACATTGCATACATCCTATATAACATATAGCCTATGTGTTATATATAGTATATAATCTATTTAATGTACAATATATAACATGTAATATAATATGTAATATGTAATATATACAACACATACAACATAATATATACAATACGCTAACATAAACCTAAAGATAAGTGTGGAGCGGGGGTAGGGAGTCGACGATGTTACTGTGGAGCAAGGGCAAGAAATTGGCAATGTGAGCAACGATACTAGGGGCAGCGCGAGCAGCAAAGCATGGGAACATGCAACATAGCAAGCAGGGGCAAAGGGGCAGGGGTGCAAATGGCGGCAAAGAAGGTATGTGTGCCTCTCTCTCTCTCTCTCTCTCTCTCTCTCTCTCTCTCTCTCTTCGTAAAAGATGTCTTTTTATTACATCAAAATAGTTT
>JAWWVC010000134.1:0-11090 GCA_033807815.1 Rumohra adiantiformis | reverse complement strand
TAGTGCCTTCTTTCTCAATATGTCTCTTCCTTCCTCTAACTCTCCTATGATTATGTATGTGTGCCTTGTGGTGAGGTCCATAAAGATAACGACATATATATAAAGATACATAAAGGTAAAGAGATACATACATATATATATATATATATACATAAAGGTATATATATAAAGATATATATATAAGTACATGTACCTATAGATATATATATATATATATATATATCTATATACCTATCTATGTACCTATCAAACTATCTATGTATCTATCTACCTAACTATGTACCTATCGATGTATCTATCTATATACCTATCAATGTATCTATCTACCTATCTATGTACCTATGTCCCTATCTATGTATCTATCTGCCTATCTATGTATGTATTATTGTACCTATCTACCCTATCAATGTACCTATCTATCACTGTACCTATCAATGTACCTATCAATGTATGTATCTACCCTATCTATGTACCTATCTACCTATCTATGTACCTATCAATATATCTATCTACCACCTTTCTTTGTACCTATCTATGTACCTTTCTATGTACCTATCTCTGTACCTTTCTATGTACCTATCTATGTATCTATGTATCTACCTAAGTATGTACTTACTAATGTATCTATAAATGTACCTATCAATGTATGTATCTACCCTATCTATATACCTATCTATGTACCTATCAATATATCTATCTACCACCTTTCTTTGTACCTATCCGGCAAAGCAAATTTGAACCATCCAAGGTGGGTCTCTTCCCTTTTGAGGAGCAGGCTATATACTTGTAGATTTGTATGTTTATCATGTACTTTGTTGATGCCTTGATCTGTTGAGGTACACAAAAGAAGAACTCAACATAAAGCAAGACATTTATTTTGTTTTGTGTGATTACATTGTAGTCATGCAATTATTGAAGTTGTGATATACTTGTCCCATACTACCACCAAGATACCCAATACATAGGTACTATTTACCTTTTCTTTTTTGTTACACTATGCTATAACCATCTAATGAGATTATATGTAAAAAATATTATAATTTAGAGGGTCGGTAAGAAAAGGTATTACATGCAGAGGATATCTATTGTGTGCAAAGTATTGAGTACCCTTCTAATTGGCACTACAAGATACTATAAATGCAGTATATGTAAAAGGCTGTCATTCCCACCACGAGTGAAGATAGCAGATATACATGAGATCAAATATACATATAAATAGATACCCAGATATACACGAGAGCAAATATATATAAATATCCAAATATGCATGAGATTAAATATATGTTGTTCCTAAGCTGGAAGTTGTCATTTATGAAGAGAAAGCCGTTACACATTAAGAACCCTAAGCTAGAAGTTGTCATTGATGAAGAGAAAGCCATTACACATGCAGAACTCATGGATGATACCGAGAAGGTAGTAATTGATCCTAGTAAAGCAAAGTTAAAACTCAAACCTGACAATGTGGATATCTACTACCCCCCGTTTTTTAAAGTGGTGGGGTGTTTGATTTAAGGCCAAGCGCCATCAGCAATGAAGACCCACTTTATTATGATGCGCTAGGTGTTATCATTTGTGCTATTGGTGCTGGATACAATAGCTACTGTGCAAATGTTGCTAGGACCTATCTAATTGATGCAGATGCAGTGCAATCTAAAGCTTACAAAGCACTTCAAAAAGCTCACGAAGCTGCTTTGAATGCATTGAAACCGGGAAACCCTGCCTCTGCAGCGTACAAAGCAGCATTAGATGTTATGGAAAGAGAGGGGAGGGAGTTTGTTCCCCACTTAACTAAAACATCTGGCACAGGAATTGGTATCGAGTTTAGGGAATCTGGCTTAAGTCTTAATTTCAAGAATGACAGGATAGTCAAAGCAGGAATGGTTTTCAATGTAAGTCTAGGCCTGCAAAATCTGGAGACCCAGAGCTCACAGGACCCACAACTTTTCTTTGCTACTGGCTGATACTGTGGTCACAAAGAGAAGGGTACTGAATGTGCAACTTCAAATTGCTCAAAATCTTATGATGACACTGCTTATTCTTTTAAAGATGAGGAAGAGGAACAACAAGAGAAGTCAAAACCAAAAGTGCCATCTATTAATGGGGCCAATGCGCAATTTCTGAAGGCGACACTGCGCTCTGTTTTCAATGTGTCTTTCAGATCAAGTGATGTGAGGCACACAAACCAAGTAGTGCAGCTGATAAAGAGAAAGCTGAAAGGGCCACTCTTGTAACACAGGAGAAACTGCAACTCATGAAAACCAAACCGATCAGGCTCTCCCACGGACATTAATATCCAATCAATCAATCAATCTTTCTCTTTCTCTCTCTCTAAACCACCTATTACATCACAGCTTGTAGTATCAAAAATTATAAAAATGTGAGTTAAGATTGTCTATTAAAATGTGAGCACACACTCTTCTATTACAAAAATGTAGACCATCCTATAACCTTCTTCCAGACAGACAACAAATGTAAGCTGCCTTCAACATACCCATTGCCCTAAGATGTTTACACAACAGTAGAACATCCTATAACCTTCTTCACAAGACAGGCAGCAAATGTGAGCCACCTTCAGGAGACATATCTAGATCTCTTTCCAGCAACTGCTTGTGTTGTTGCATGCGCCTCAACTAAGTCCATCCAGGTATCCACCTTGTCTACCAGATAGGCCATCACACTTCTCCAGTCTTGTTCAAATACACCTGCATATGCACATGCAAATGAGCACACCAATTAGTCCTTGAATGCAGCAATTAGTCAAAAATATCCAGTCCTTGAGTTCATACAGGTAAGCAATCAGTAGAATGTATCCAGTCAATGATTTCAACATAATTTTTGTCCTCAGCAAGTCTTTGAGCCCTACAGAAGCATTCCTGCCAGAATTTGCGAATACCTGAATAGCCATTTGACCTGATCGACCCCAAATGCTCACAATGAAATGAACTCCACCGGGAATGAACAAGAAAAGCACGTACCAGCCTTTGGAGGCAAAGGTCGGACTATTATTTGAATATACAAATATATATACAAATAAACCCAATATGCACTAAGCCTTAAACCCAAACTGCAAAACGTAATATGCACTAAGCCTTAAACTCAAACTGCAAAACCTAATATGCACTAAACCTTGGCATACTCATGTAAAAATCTTACACTAGGAACCTCCTTCTAGCATACACTCGAGCAATATGTGAGCGGAGTGCTTCCGCAAAATCAAGAAAACGCTAAACCTACAAGCAAATAAATGACAAATTTCCCAAATTTATTCAAGACGACTCTCTCACAAATTAAACAAGGTGCACAACCAATATAGTTTCAAGACGACTCTCCATGGAAAAAAAAAAGGCCCATTTGCCTTACACCCACAATGGCTGTTATCATCAGTCCCCAACTGCCTGCAGACATTCCAGAGAGTCTTTCAGCTCTGTGTACTGCAATTGAAGAGCAAGTCCCTGCAGCCTTGCCCAAAACTCATTCCCCATGGCTGAAACCCAAAACTGCAAGAAAGATTCACAGTCCCTTGACAGATTCCGCAGCTTGGATGCAGCCCCCCGATTATAAAACAAGAATAGACATCTTACAAGAGATACCAGATAATCAGAAAAAGTATACTCAGATCCTTTTGTGCCTTGTGCTGCAAGATGTTGACAGAGAATAGAATCAGAAGCTGTGGTCAAGCTTCCAGAAAAACTACTAACGGTACCAGCTTTGGCAGCAAAACCCCAATCTAAAATAAATAATCTTAGCTCTCCCTTGCAGGGGCTCTTGGCAACCATGATATTCTCTACGCGTACATCCCTGTTCACAATTCTTCTTTTGTGAGTACGAGCTGCAATGCAAAAGAGACTCACACATGCACATGTGCGCGCGCATCTACGGGCAAGCTATCATTACCAAAAACTATTGCACTAGAGCTGTAAGCAGACCCATTTTGAGTTTGAGGAACATATTTGCCATCTTATGGCCTGCAAAAGCTTCAAAATGAGACCCCCATGGACCAGAAACACTTGTTCACTGCTAAACACTTCTTTTTTGCAGTACTCTCTCTTTGTCAAACAAAGTGCTGCGTAAGCCCATTTGCACGCATGACCAGAACACGACATATTTTGAGAATAATCATTCTGCAGAACAAACAAACAATAATGATGATGAGCATCTCTCTCCCTCTTTCTGTGTAATTGCCCACCAGCACTTTCTACAACGTAGAAGAAGTTGTGCCAGTGCAATGAGGGAGCAGAACCATTGATCCCATGCTTATGCTTCTGCAGGAAAGATTGATACCGAGTACGAGTGATAAGGGGCAAGCGACCAGTGCCCCACCCTACACTCAGCTAGGTATGTTATGCCTCCCCTGCAGAAGCTAACGATGATGAATACTGCGCAGGCCAGGTAAAGGAGCAGCGCTCCCTTCCCTACAAGGGAAAAATCCCCAAAATGTGTGTGTGTGCGTGCAAGCACGCAAGCGTGCTTGGACACTCATGTGCTTGTTCCTTGTTTGGACTACTAACAACCAGAAAACTGTTGAAATGGAAAATGTTACACATGCGGCAGAAAGCTTACCATGCCTGCTCAAAATCAACATTTGTGCCGTGCCATTCCATGTAAGCCCATGTCTCTAAACAGGAGAAATTTCTGCAAGCTTCTCACTTTTCACAAGAAACGGCAACAAAAGAAACCTACACGCGCACATACACAAAGAGAGACAAGAAAATCCTTTATCTATTCGCCATGCTTTCTGCCTCCACAGAAACTGATCCCTCTCCTTTTTCTTCGCAACCCCCCCCCACACACCTCTCACTCTCGCTCTCTCTCTCACACACGCACACAGGCGCACCTACACACACCTCTCACTCTCGCTCTCTCTCTCACAACCCCCCCCCACACACCTCTCACTCTCGCTCTCTCTCTCACAACCCCCCCCACACACCTCTCACTCTCGCTCTCTCTCTCACACACGCACACAGGCGCACCTACACACACACCGCGCGCGCACATACACACACAGCTCGCGCCCCACAAGCACAGAGGAGAAGGGAAACGCAAGTCTAGAGAGAGAAGTATTTCTGGCAGTTCCTTGTCGTGGATGAGGCAGATGGCATAGATAGGTAAATAGATAGATAGATAGATAGCTACATAGATAGATAGCTACATAGATAGGTAGGTACATAGATAGGTAGATTATAGATAGGTAGGTACATAGATAGGTAGATTGATAGGTAAATAGATAGATAGATAGGTACATTGATAGATAGATACATAATTAGATACTAATAGATACATTGATAGATAGATACATACTCATGAATAAGTGGTACAACTCGAGCTCCTGGGCCTCCTCAAATGTTTGTGGCTTTTGGCGTGTCAATGTCTTCATTTGCCTCCTAGCATCTCTCTCTGTGATCTCTTCAAGGGCTTGTCAAGCATGGAGACGTCGGTAAAGCTCTCTACACACCTTCCGAACAAGAGACCTTAGCTTATCACAGTAGTGAAATCCATCCCCTAGAAATTGGTTAGAATATTCTTGCCGTGGACATCTTCAACTCTAAGATTGATCTTGCGACGAGGAGCATGATCCTCATCGTTCTGAAGTTTAATTAGGGACACTTCAAAAACTCGACCTTTTAAACCATCAGCAGCAATCTTGGTACCCTGGGTTCTGGTCACGAGGGTTTTGCCAATGGACCTGACACTGAAAATGGATGGGCCTTGATATCATATTAGAAAGGTATATAGATAGATAGGTAGGTACATAGATAGGTAGATTGGTACATAGATAGGTAGATTGATAGGTAGATAGGTACATAGATAGATAGGTAGATATGTAAATAGATAGATAGATAGGTAGATAGATAGATAGGTACATAGATAGATAGGTAGATAGGTACATAGATAAATAGATAGGTAGGTACAAAGATAGGTAGATTGATAGGTAGATAGGTACATAGATAGATAGATAGATACATAGATAGGTAGATATATAGATAAATACATAGGTAGATAGGTACATATATATATAGATAGATACATAGATAGGTAGATATATAGATACATGCATAGGTAGATAGGTACATGGATATGTACATTGATAGATAGATAGGTACATAGGTACATACATACATACATGGATAGATAGATAGATAGGTAGATACATAGATAGATAGATACATAGATAGATAGATAGATAGGTAGATAGGTACATAGGTAGGTAGATAGGTGCATAGATAGGTAGATTGGTAGATAGATAGAAGTATAGATACATAAATAGATAGATATATAGATAGATAGGTAGACAGGTAAATAGATAGGTAGATTGGTAAATAGATAGATAGATAGGTAGATAGGTAAATAGATAGGTAGATTGGTAGATAGATACATATATAGATACATAGATAGATATAGATAGATATAGATAGATATAGATAGATAGATATAGATAGATATAGATAGATATAGATAGATATAGATAGATAGATATAGATAGAAAGGTAGATAGATAGATATATAATTAAAAAGATGCATAGGTATACATAGATAGATAGGTAGATAGATAGATAGGTAGATAGTTAGATATATAGATAGATAGGTACATAGATAGATAGGTACATAGATAGATAGGTAGATACAGAGAAAGATAGGTACATAGATAGATAGGTAGATAGATAGATATATAGATATACATAGAGATAAATAGATGCATAGATATACATCCATAAGCTATGCTATGCCCTTTGGTGTCCCTTACCATTTGCGGGGGTAGAAAGCATAACTCCAAGCTCCACACTCTATTGCTCCTCTTGATAGTGTGTGCAACAAAGACCCCAAGCAACCTATATATAGACTGTGCATAAAGGTGCCGGCCAAAAATATGTGTATATTTGAATCAATGCCCAGTGAAGATTGTCATACTTAGCAAGGTCACGTCATTTGCAAGAATTCTCTCATGCTTTTTGGAGCGCGCTAAATAGAGATGCTCTTCATCTTGTGTTTAGAGAAGGGCTTCAAATTGGGCTTCGCACTTACATACTTTATGGTACGTGAATGAATTTTTAATTTGCTGGTTTAAAGTATGCTATACATTGGCAGTGGTGCGTATGCCCTGTCTACTACTTTTTGTTAGGTTAGTTTTTTTGTGTTTTGACCCTCTGTGTTAGGCTTCATTATGGCCGAGTCTGGCCTGCATCTCCAGAGTTATGGCAAAAATTTGGCACACAAATCTTAGGGTGGGTTCAGACGGCGGCGGCGGCAGGGGAGGTGAAAAAATACATTTCCAGGTGGCCTTGCCTGGAAAGGCTCTCTCTGCTGTGGCCCTCCAATTCACACGAGGGAAGCGGCAGAGAGGTGTTGATTTTTTTTTATTGGTCGATTAAAAAGCTGCAAAAATTTGATTGGCGAGCACTTGTGGAAGGGATGGTGACACTTCAAGTGGTGGGGGGGGGGGGGCAGCAGGGGAATCATGATTTGGGTGCCGTGACCTGGACGCGGGAAACAGAAGTGCTGCCGCTTCGTCTGAATAGGAGCTGCCAGCCGGGCTCTCTTGATTGGGCAAGCTCGAGCTTCCTCTTAGGCCTCATCTGAACCGTGCCTTAGTATGAATGTATGCTCGTGTGTGTGCGTGCACATGTTTGTGTGAGCATATATTGTTAAAGTTCTAGCCCCACTACTGGGCACTGACGACGTTGGTTAGGATGTCATAGTATCTAATCTGTATTATGCATGGTGGAACTGATGGTTATGTAGTCTTGTGGGTGACAACCATGAGTTTATAACCTACACTTTCATATATAGGTGAATTTGGGCATATTCCTGGATTATATGCTTTACATTGGACGTTTTTGCTGTCAATTCGTTTTGATGCTGGGGCAAAAAAATATCAAGGTGAAAGGGCTTTAACTGACCAGTGGTAGCTTTTTGCTGTCCAAGGGATGAAAGATGACCAAAAACAACGAAAGGGTGGAGTTTCAAAGGATCATTCACTAGGGTGTAACTGTGTATTTTTGTGTTTGCGCTCGAAAGCACAGTATGATCTTCAGACTGAGAGCTTTCGACCTTATGTCACTATACATGATGCCAGGCAGTACCTTGGGCATTTTCACACTGTACCAAAAATGTCAACCCGTGTATCCAGGTTAAAATCTACATTTATTCTGAACTTTGCTTGAGCAAACATGTGTCTTGTAACAAAACTTATAGAAATGAAAGCACAACATGGCACAAGGGCTCACAAGGCAGTATTATGCGTAAATGGGAGCATGAAACTGAGAATTTTAAGACCAGCAAGAGTCTCTTCTCAACAGATATTAACCTTATAAGGCATGAGCCTTTAAGGGCATCTATACTTTACCCCAGTATCTAAATGCCCAGCTAAAAAAGGTGAGGACAACAAACTTTCCAACAATATATGGTACCAGAACATCTAGACTTAGTAAAAATGTAACATCTCATTGATTAGCAAGAGAAACTTTGTCATTATGGGTCCACATTATTTTAGCAGTAGGAAAATTAGTGCAAAATTTCAGTATTAAACAGTATCTTTTGCAACCCTTTATTAGCAGAAAAGGTAAGCCTTTCAGATGAAGGCATCACTATTATGCATTGGAACAAAACAACCAAAAAGCAATAGTATATATCAGTAGTCTTGCAGTCTCCCTTGCTATAAAGGTAAGACTTTCACATGATGTATCATCATCTACAGTCATCAGAAGCCAGCATGAGCCAATATCAAACAAGGTATCAACATTAGAAGGCATGAGCCCATAAAGGACTTTATACCAACAGAATGGGAGACAGTTAATAAACCAGCTAGATTAGGACAGTAAAACCAGGAGCATTGCAAAATTACCCAAGGGATCCATCCAGTTAGTATAGTAAATAGGAAAAACAAAACACATCTTATTAATGAACAACATGCAGGTTCTCTAATCGCAATATTAATCCTTATTTGGACTAATGGTCAGTATACTGGTATGACAACATTATACCAGCTGTATGCAAGATGTACAGAAAATTACCATACACATCTCAACAAGAGATGCAGATTGTACTATGTGCGGGAAAACTCAGGAGTTTACATGAGAGGAAGGTATATGAAGAAACACACAAACAGCAGTACATGCAAAGCTAAACCATGTGCAGTATCTTTACACATTAGAGCAAAAAAACATTAGAGCAAACATTAGAGCAGAAAAACAACATGCAGGTCTTCCAATCACAGAACCCTTCTTAAAAAACTAGAACCAGACCAGTGTTTTTATAGAGCAATCTACCTGAGTAGCAGATGAAGAGGGGGGAGTACCCAATGTAACAAGAGGCAACATTGTAGCAGAGAATGTGAGAAACACCAGACTAAGTGAGTGGAGAATTCCACTCACCTCCATTTAAATAGCAGGGGATGATCATCATGTGTGCCCATCTCATCAAGGTTGCATGGTATATGCAGATGCCTGTGATGCCCATGCATTGCCAACAAGATCTGGGTAGGCGACAGTAATACGCGCGGCTCGAAGAGGAGTCATACAGTCGGTCGGTGTAGGCAAGGAGCAGGCTAGTGGTAAATGAAATTGTAATGCAAATTTTAGGTAGTGATGTAATGAGAAAGTTGTAAGGGGATAGTCCCACTAAAAGGGTTTCAAATTGTAGTTTCCACAAAGATGTGTGCCAAATCCCAAGTGTAGGGAATATGAAAAAAAGGGGGTTGCTATGTGTTTATAGCTATCAATGGTGTGTGTGTGTGTGTGTGTGTGTGTGTGTTTAAGCATCAACTGGACAAAACACAATTATATGTATATGTGTGTGTGTGTGTTTTAAGGGGACAGTCCCACAAAAAAAATTATACAAAATCAGATGTAGTTTCAAAAATGAAATTGTGTGCCAAACTCCAAGTGTGAGAATTTATGTAAGGTATATATGTTAGTACAATACTTGGTGTGTGTGTATGTTTAGCTTTAGTTATATCTAGCCAAAAGCAACCAAAATATATGTGTGTGTGTGTGTGTGTGTGTGTGTGTTTAGCTGTGTGTGTGTGTTAGTGCAATACTTGGTGTGTGTGTGTTTAGCTTCAAATATTTATAGCCAAACAAAAATATATGTGTGTGTGTGTGTGTGTGTGTGTGTATAAACGTAAAGCGCTAATGTAAAGCGCTAGAGCTAGAATGTGTACGTAAAGCCTAAAGCCTAGAGCTAGAGCTAAACGTAAAGCCTAGAGCTAGAGCGTATTTCAAAAAATTACATGTAAAGAAAACCAAGCCCATCCAAGGGGCAACATTGCATTTTGTAAAAGCTTAAGGATTATGTTACATACCATATTAATGGAGAGAGAGCAAGATGTCGTTGATAGTAATGGAGAGAGCGTCCCTCGATAGGACTGAAGAGCTACACACACACCCACACACATATCGTATTAATGTATGCGTATGCATGTGCTTGTGCTTGTGCTTGTGCTTGTGTATGTGTATGTGTGTATGCATGTGCATGTGAATGTGTATGTGTGTATGCATGTGCATGTGTATGTGTATGCATGTGTATGTGTATGTGTATGTGTATGCATGTGCATGTGTATGTGTATGCATGTGCATATAGCACATGCATATATCATATAGCATGTGCATATAATGCATGTGTATATAGCGCTAATGCATGTGGTGTATGTGTATGCATGTGCATGTGCATGTGTATGTGTATGTGTATGTATCGTATTAATGTATGCATATGCATGTGCTTGTGCTTGTGTATGTGTATGTGTGTATGCATGTGCATGTGTATGTGTATGTGTGTATGCATGTGCATGTGCATGTGCATGTGTATGTGTATGTATGTGTATGTGTATGTGTATATGTATGCATGTGCATGTGTATGTGTATGCATGTGCATGTGTATGCGTATGCATGTGCATGTGCATGTGTATGTGTATGCATGTGTATGTATGTGTATGTGTGTATGCATGTGTATGTGTATGTGTATGCATGTGTATGTGTATGTGTATGTGTATGTGTGTATGCATGTGTATGTGTATGTGTATGCATGTGTATGTGTATGTGTATGTGTATGTGTATGTGTATGTGTATGTGTATGTGTATGTGTATGTGTATGTGTAT
>JAWWVC010000133.1:0-11091 GCA_033807815.1 Rumohra adiantiformis | reverse complement strand
AAGAAATTACAAAACAAAATGACATTGAAATCCAATGTTGAACATTACCCTAAAGGATATGCTAGATTTTCCATCTTGTAATCTTCAGTGCAAAATTCCCTCTAGGTACTTCATCATCAATGGGTACAAAAAAGTTTTCAAAGCCCATTGTACACGCCACCCAACTCAATCCTCTTCATGAGATCTTTGAGGCCCCACAAGTATCCTTTGTAATCAAGCTTACTTCACTCTATTGCAATTTGCTTGGCCTTCTTATTAAATCATCTTAATCCATATATTCCATGATTGATCCATCTTCCGGCTTTGCTTTCTTTCCTTCCCCCTTTACATTTTCCTAATTGTCGTTACTTTCTTTCCACTTTACAGCTTGGGTCTCCTATTCTGAAAGGGTATATTGTTTTATTCAAAAAGTTATCTTTTGCTACATCAATAAAGTTGAATTGCTTGTATGACCACATGGCTACATCAAGAAGATTAAATTCAAATATCATTGGGATTATAAAGGGTGTGTCAAATTTGTTAATTGTGTTTGTTTTTAGGTTCAAATCATATGTTTGATAATAATAAAATCTATTTAAGATCCCAACTGAAATATCCTTATAGAAAAATTATCTAAAGGGCATAATAGAAGTTGTCTTCTTTTTATCTTTTTAGTCCATACTCAAATGGAAGTAGTAAGAGAACTCATTATACAAATTGTATCTCTATAAAAACAAAAGTGCATCTAAAATATCATATATAAGATACATAGGTAGGGTATGTATATTTCTAGTAGCTGCATTGAGGGGTTTGAAATAAGCATACATCCTCCACCTACCATACTAAATGGGAGTCACCAACATTGTACTCACCATTGTATAGCTTGTGCTCTCAACAATATCTACTCCCTCCCCAGTCCTTGTACCTTTTCTTTAATAAGCTAAGATCCTTCTATCAACTCTACATTAAGATCCTCATATAAGATGTTGTTTTTGTAGAAACAAGATGCTCAAGGATTTGCAATTGTGGGCTACTATAAAGAAAGCCATAAATTACAAGACATGGATGCAAAAGCCTCACCATCAAATCTTGTATCATTTTTGAGCTGAAATTGGTATTTAGAATCTTGGAAAAGTGCAATTTAATTAATGAAGAGAGTGAATAGAGGGATTTTATGAGTTCCAAATTGTATTTATGGTATTGTAGCTTGTCTATTTGATGTTTTTTCTTGGGAGTGTTTGGCTAGACCTAGAAATCTAGCTGTAAGTAGAGACACCTCAAAGAGAATGTGGCTTTTGGTATTTCTCTAAAGACGTCTCCAACTCTAGATCCCTTCTACTCTAAGCTATCTCCAAGCTTCCATTGATTGAGCTTCCATTGTAGCCTAGTTAATGAAATAGATTATGGCTTTTCTTATCTTTTTCACTCTCGCAATAGTTATGTATATTGCTTCTTGCTCATGTGTCATAAGGTGATTGAGGCTTGAGTGTGCTTGCTTAATTTACTTGCATTGTTTTCTTTGATTAGAGTAGTGTGTGTTTACTGTATTAGCATTTGGGCTTATGTTGAAGCATTGTATGCATGAATGGGCATGTATAGATGATACAATTGCATTTGAGTGTTTCTATTTCTTTGATTAGGAATAGGGTTGACGTTCTTGATTAGCATTTGTGGGCTATGATTAATAACTTATGTTCTCTTAAATGTGGTCAATAGTACCTTAGATCATTGTTTGATAATGAGATTGAAGCAATTAGAGTGAGCAATTAAGCTTGTCCATATCCTATCTACTTGATTAGATGGATTGAGTAGGAGTAGCTCTGAGTTGTAGAGTCATTGGTCATTGGGATACTCAAATGTTGTGCCTCGTGACAAAGGAAGGTAACCCTTTTTAAGCTCTTCTAAGTTTGCCTCTTCATTTGAGGAGTTTTGGGTTAGAGACACTAGCTATGGTGACTCCCCAAAATGGAGAAGTTTTTGAAGAGTGGTAGCTTAAGCTGGTAAGCCTTGCATCAGTGTTTGGATACTTAGTTAGCTCCCTAGGTTTTGAAAAATTTGGATAGAATACAAGCTAGGTGTGTGATCCTAATGTCAATTAGCTAATTATCTTGAGAAAACATTAAAAAATGTCTTCAGAGACTTTCCAAAACTCTCACCCAAACATAGGGGTTGAGTGTCTCCCATGCACAAGTGGATTAGCATAGATAAGATTTCTTTTAAATAAGTTAAATCTCTAATTTGATTATGGTAAAATGTAGCATTGCAAGCATGACATTAGCATTGTCAAAAGAGTAGCAATTAGTACATTTTTTTCAAACTTAGAAATAGTGTAAATTATCCACATGAGCTTGTTTCTTTTCTTGCAAAATAGTTGTGCAGACTAGGGACTGAAGAGTAGGGATTTATATTCTTTAAAACTATTATGGTAAAAAAAAGGTCATTTAAGGCCTTATAAGCATTTTCACTACTCTCTAGTTACTCTAGGAATAGTATGGAAAATCTAGATAAACTAACACCAACTTCTTCTTGAGTTGCAAAGAAACATGCCTAGCACATGAGAAATAGAGGTACATTGTTGGTGATGCCTAGGCACAACCATATTGTAAAGTAGAACTCAAAGCTTGAAGAATTAATTTTATCATATTTGATAAGGCAACATTGGTCCACACTATTTGCTCCATCTAAACACCAAAATTGAGCTAACTTTTATAGTTGATAGAGTAAAGAGATGACTAACTATACTAGGATAGACCTGCAAAGTGCAAAAATGGCAAAACACTACTCTTTGGTTACTCCATCAAGTGCAAGCTATTGTAAATGGAGTATTTGTGCAAGCTCTGTATTTTAGCTATGGCAAAGTTAACCTAAGGGTAGTGTTGGAAACTATATGGGCTAGCTACACAAAAACTATTGATCTTTTTATGGATTTAATGGAGTAACTAGGAAATGGAGTAGTCATGATTTTTTTGGAGCTTTTGAAAGCCTCGTAGTATTCATTCCTTCAATACTAGCCCAAAAGCATCCTTCACCTAGTCAAAATTGAGGAAAGACTTTGTGAAAGGCATTGAAATTGCATTGAAAATAAGAAAAAAAATTCATTTAGATTGAATAACAAGACTATCTCAAACATTAAACTTCCATTGACAATTAAAAAAAGGAACCTAAGTTATAAACCATACAAAACAACTCAAGCGTCTAAGGTCTCTAAACAGACCATAGCACCATATAATAGTACCGTTACTAGGGCTTCTACCTAAGGAAGTGCTACTAATGCAAAAAAACAACTCCAAACTATAAACAAGGAGTTTCCCTTGGACACAAGTGAAACTTACATTGCAGGCAAGAGCAAATCTTTTGACCCCATGGAAGACTTCCTAGACCCCAACATGCACACATCCACCTTGTCAAGGCTAAGGGGTCACATAAATTTTCATATCAGCACAAGGGTTATTTGTGCATAGAGTTATATCAAGAGCTAAGCTTTATATCAACACATTGAGCTATTTAGCAGCAAAAATAGAGTATATATCATCCCCATAGAGTCAAAAGTGTTAGCTAACACATGATCTAAAATGCAAGAAAGTATTTGCAAACACCTTTGTACGGATGAAGAGATGTTGATGAACCAATTCATCCAAAATTTGGAGAAAGAGCACATATGGAACCTATCCTAAAAGGAATGAGGGAAAGCAGTGAACAAGGTGGTCCAAGAATTGGCATTTCACCTTTGGCACCATTTAAATTAGGCATGGATGCATGGATCAAAAAAGGAAAGGAAAAAGAAGAAGAGGTAAGATCAAATCCTTTTTTGATCTTGTTTTTTATACCATATTTGTAAAGAGAGTGTACATGGATAGCAAATACATTGCGCTATATGTTAGTCAAGAAGGAACCATGTATAAAACAATGTGCATTGGCAATTGCATGTAGCCCCTTGAGATAGTACTATATGTATACAAAAATGTATGAATGAAGCACAACACAATCACTTACATAAATTTCTTTAAACAATAGGAAATTTAGTCTATACATCAATGCATAGATAGGCTCACGCAACACATTTCTTGACTCCCAATTTGTGCGGTACCCAAGAGCAAAATACTTATCTATTGATTTCTTGAAACATGATGTTGTTTGCTCAAAACCACATGAATTTTGACATTGGTTGAATTGAAACAAAAGTATTAGATGAGAATTAAAACATTTTTCACTCCAACAAGGACAAGGGTTCAACCACTTTAGATGCAACATGTTGCAATAAGTATGGGATGATGCCAGCCATAGCGCATAGGGTAGCAAAGTGCTTAAGCAAGATCCTAGGACAAGAGAACCATAACAACACCACCCTTTGAGGGGTCCTTCCCAAGGTCCTCTCAAATGGTGCAATCCTTACACAAGGTGGGGCAAATTATAGTACCAATGAATGCTACAATCCAAAATGTTATCTAAGAGAGATAGGTAGAGTGATAGGGCCTCAGTCAAATCCACCTATAACGTCACAAGGCATCATTACAATAGAAAGAGAAAGACTTGTGTCACAACTCCTCTCAATAAGGACATGGAGTTGGAATAAAATAGGTTGTCAATGTAAATGGTCCAAGGATGTGCTTACTATGAAGAAGAATTAACTCATTATAGCAAGCCATTTCTAGTGCCAACAGTATGATACAAATTATACCATAAGCTTTGTACCTCATTGCCAATGCAGTCTATAGAGGCGGTGGCAGAGATCTTAGAAGTACCAAAAGTCCCAAGATGACCAACCCATAAGGACCATGCTTTGAGCGCACTAGAGACCCCTAGGTTAAGGATTGTGCTCTACAAAGAGAACACGAGAGGCTAAATGCAGCACAAGCTTAGCCTAGAATGTTGACATATTACACGTGTAAAACACTTGGCAAAAGATTACCCAAACCATCTCTTGTAGAATCAGTGCTTAAGCCCAACACATTGCTAGGAGTCATAAATGTCCTATAGTCTCTAGTAACCTCCAAAAATAAGAAGTATAGTGATAGAGCTTCATTGAGGTAGTGGCAGAGACCCAAGACATAAAAAAGAAAGAAAATAATGTGCAACAAGCAAGACATATTCATCAAGCACAAGACAAATAATACCAAATAAAACTCGTAAGAAAAGCAAGACATCATATTATTCTAAAACTTTAAACTCTAATAAAAACAAGGAACAAAATAGGAATAACTAGGCCGATAGGGGTCAAGGAGAAGTGAAAACACAAGAAAGGGTTACCTTGGCCCAATAGAAATCCTAGTTTGCTTGGTAAAAAAGAAACATATTATAACAATTCAATCCTTGTGGACAAAGCAAAAGATACTTTAAATTGCATCATAAAATTCCATGAGACTCATCTAAAACTAGATTTGGTGCTACCATCAAAATTGCAAAACTATCGTAGCCCACCAATTGAAGAGAAGGTAAACCTAGTCAGTATCCAAGTTTTCATTTAAGACACACATACTTTGTTGGAAGGGATGTCACCCTATATAGTAAAGCAAGACATGTCTAACTCACCTATATTAGAATTGATACCACAAGTTTTGGAAAAGGAATTTAAGGGCCTTCTAAACAAAAAAATTAAAAAGAGTGAGAACACAGATGTTACTTTGGCTCCTCTTGAAAAAGAGACTGCATAAGAACTTTGGGATGAAGTGAGGGAGCTAAAGTAAAGGGAACACATGTCAAAGGGCTCAAATTATTTTTTATTTATGCACCTATCAAAATCTCTCATTTTAAGAGTCATGCACCTATCCAAACCTCTCATTTCAAGAGAAGAATTGATAGCAAAGGCTACAATAAAGGATGAAGACAATGTATAAATCAAAGCAAGTACACTTGCTACTACTATGCCTTCCTACATTGGTAAAACAAAGCTTGGCACAAAGTTTTTTCCTATTCCTTTGTCTCAATTTATTATGACAAGTAATGAAGGCAATCTAAATCCTCAAGATATTCTCTCAAAATTGGTGACAACAATACTATCTTTAATGTACTTTCTCAAGGTCAAAAGTGTGCGGTCAAGTATCTAGGATGCTAAACAAGGATTGTGGTAGGATTAGATGAGGGAGCAAATACCAAAGCTTCCAAGACAAAGAGCCAAATTCAAAAAGTTTCTCTAAGTAAAGTCAACAAATATGGCAAGTTGGGTAAGGACAAAGGCAATGCTATGCTTCTTGTAAAGATGGACACGGTGAAAAGTACAGCCATTCAAGACATGGAGGTAGGCATCAACATCTCCACAAAATCCATATTGGAGAAATAAGGGAAGAAGGGCTTTTAGTAAAATAATAAGGTAATTTCAATTTCTAGACAAAAATCTAGAATGTCCATTGAGGCTAGTGGAAAACATAATGGTTGAATTGTGCAGAGTACAGTATGAGCATACCTTTGTGGTAGCTGTCTTTGGACCAGATTCCAAATATAAGACTAGATTAAGATGCCCATTCATGCAGTATTTGAAATTCATTAAAAATAGGTTTGATTATCTTTATTTGAGGGACAAGGATGCTACCAAAAGGGTGATTCTCATGGATTTCACTTACAAAGATGTAGCACGGATGCTAGTGGATGATTTTGATTCATTCTCTTCAAGGATGACTTTAGTTTCCATGGACACTAATGACTATCTTGAGCATGCTTGGATTTTTCAAGTCCCAAGAGAATGAGTGCTAGATAATAATGAGAGAAACAATGTTAGATCTTTGAAAAATGAGGCATATGTGTGCCAAGACCTTTTCTTGAGTAGGTAGTGGGTACACATCTTGGCTGCACTATATTCTTATGTAATTGCTTAGAAAACATGATTTTGTGATGAGGAAAAGTATGATATCATACCTATTTGTATGGTCAACCTAATAAGTATGTGCCAAGCAAGGAAAATTTGAGCTTGTTGAAACTTCAACCGTCATGGATGTCATTTTGTCAAGAGAGAGCAAAGCTTGGTGTAAGAAAGATTTTTTTGGATACCTTCAAGATGAGGGTCTAAAGATGATGACAAAGTAATAGGATATGAGCTAGAGAACGTGGGTCTTTTGCTAAGAGTGAGAGAGCCAATAGTGTTTGAGAGACCTTTGGGGGATAAGAAAGAACAACAAGAATGGAAATAGAAATAAGAATGTTCCAAGGGATGGAAAAGACGGCCCAAGTTGGTTGGTATGATGGAGTGCTTTCTTCATGTTGGTGCTATTGATTGCATCAAAGCCCATAAAAAAATGGAAGACAACTCTCTAGTCTATTAATATAAGGTATTTTAAGGTAGATAGTGCCATAGGGAAATCTTGGAGAGAGAAAAATCATTTGGCTCAATCAATAATAGCTAAAAGATTAACCTCTCAAGGAAAAGCAACAAAGAAAAAAACAAAAAAAGAAAAAGAAATAAAATGTCAACAATAGAGCATAAAGTTATATTTAAAGATTGTAAAAGAAGTCTAGAATAGTCTTTAAAGACTTGGAATAAATTTGATAGCAGCAATGAGGAAGGAAATGCAATTATTTCCCCCTCAAACTTCAAGAACTATAGCATAGATGATAGGGAAACTATACTTTAGAGAGCATAGAGGGTTAAACCTCTGCCATGGGGGGGGGGGGGATCCTAGGATGTCTCAAAATATGGAAAAATTTATATAGGAAAACTATACTTTAGAGACCATAGAAGGTTAAACCTATCATGAGGGGGAGATTTTATGATGTCTCAAAATATTAAAAAAAAAGTGGATCTTGTAGAGCCTAGTGAAGAGCCTCATCTTGTATACATAGCCACAAAATGATGAAGAGAAAAAACTTATTGTTTTCACTTTGAAGGAGTACAAAGATGTCTTTGCATGGAGCTATAAAGACCTCAAAGGTGCGAAAAATGCCATTTATCAACATACCATACCTATCAACAAATACAATTCTTAGCCATAAAAACAAAGGCCAAAAACATAGAACCGCACTTGGCAAAAACATTAAGGAAGAGATAGATAAGCTCTTAGAGGCTGAGCTTATCTATGAGACTCAGCACACAAAATGGATTTCTCCAATTGTGGTGGCCTCTAAAAATATGGTAAACTCTAAATGTGTCTCAATAAAAAGAAAGTAAACTTTGCTACAATGTGAGACAAATATGTGTTCCGTTTAGGATGGGTAGCAGGGAAGAAGACTTACAATTTCCCTTTAGGATGGGTAGCGGGGAAGGAAACTTAAAATTTCCTCAATGTATGTTTTGGGTACAATCAAGCGTCTATTGCACAACAAGACCATCATAGTATAGCATTTTCTTACAAAGTCGTGCTATTTAGTCTTACTAATGTGCCAACCACTTTCTAGCGTCTAAAGTAGCATGCTTTCAAGAGCTTATTGTGAGATTTCTAAGAATTTTTCATGGACAACCATTTTTTGCATTTCAATGAAAGAGAAAAACATATTGATCATATCAAGAAGGTGTTTCAATGCTTCCAAGTCTATAGGATTAGCTAGAAGTGTAAATTTATGGTACACCAAGGCAAATTTCTAGGTCATGCTTTTGCCAAGAATGGCATTTCATTGCACTTGGAAAAGATTAGCGCCATTGTTGATCTACAATGTCTTGATAATCCTAAAGGAGTGCAAATCTGCATGGTCCATTACAGCTACTATTTAGGTTTTTTTAACATGTATGCTATAATTGCATAAACTTTATCAGCATTATTGATTGTTTTTTAATGGAAAAAGGAGTGTGACACGCTTTTGATCAGATTAAGATTGCATTAGTAATAGCTTTCTATCATCAAGGCCCTTGATTGGAGCACACCATTACCTATTCTTGTAAATGCTTCCATCTTTGTGATAGGATGCATGCTTACTCAACCTAGGGAGCATAATAAGGGCTTTTCAATATTGTATGTCAGTCTCAACATGGCTAAGAATAACTAGAAAAATATGGAGAGGGAAGGATTGACGATAATCTATGCTGCCAAAAAGTTTGGCCATTACCTTTTGGCAAACCATTTTCTACTCTATTTTGATCATCAAGTCCTCCTCTATTTGGTAAACAAGCCTTGCTCTAATGGACATGAATGCAATGGTCTATCATCCTCTTGGAATTTGATTTCACAAAGGTATTTAAGAAAGGATATACTCATAAACAAGCTAACCATATGATAAGAATTGCCACTAGAGAAGCCCCAACAAGAGTAGATGATGGCAATCTACTTGATGCAATTGATTTTGGAACTGAGTATGTGCCATGTTAGAGTAAGCGCATGGCTAGATTTGTAGTTGAGGAAAATGAGGTGAACTTACAATCCCATCCAAATTGTTTGGAAGGTTGTCATCAATGCTTTTAGTTGATCTCTCAACGCTTTTATTATTTGGGGGATGATGGAGTTTTATGCTTATTAGTTACCCACATGAATACACAACTTTAACAGCAAAAGCCCCTTTGAGTATTTTTAGCCATAGTTTTTCAAAGAGAAACACAATTCAAATATTTTTGTATGGAGGTCATTGGCCAAGCATGCATGTATATGTCTCACTCTATGTGGCTAAGGTATGTTAAAAAATCCATCGTCAAATTTGATGTACTCTAATGCTACACTTTATTAAGTGATTCCTAATCAATCCTAGAGTACAAATATTGTTTCTTATCTTACTATGGGAGGATTGAGTGACAATGTGCAAAAGCATAGAAAACAAAATATGGAGATAGAATCAAAGTAGTACATTGTGCTAGGATATAGGATGAAAATGTATGGCCAACTACACTTGTGTGTCACAAAGAAAGAATATATTCATATTTACATAAAGCCCATGCAAGATTAGGAAATGGAGACTTTAGTGTAGAAACAATAGCCAATAATATCCTTGGGTTGGGATTGGCTTTCCATGATGTTGAAGATTCTATAAGATATTGTCAAGAGTGCCAATGCACTAAAGTTCCAAACATGTTTGACAAGATGCCTCTTAGTCCTATCATGAACCCATGTGCTTTTTCCAAATATGGACCAATCAAACCACCCAAGAAAGGTACTCATGCAAGTTACATCCTGGCAACCCCACAAACTATCTCACCAAGTGGGTAGAAGAAAAGGCAAAAAATAAGAATGATAACTGCATGACAGTTGTATGAATATGTCTTTACACGCTAAGGTTTGCCTATCAAGCTTGTGATTGATCAAGAAAAACATTTTATCAATGAGGTTATCAAACATCTCTTAGGAGAGTTTATAGTCATTCACCACAAATTTGCTCTCTACCATCCGCAAGCAAATGGGCAAGAAAAAATCACCTACAAAGAGCTTTGCATTGCTCCAAGGAAATGTTTTGAGGGATCTCACATAGTGACTAGGGGCATAAGCTACATAGTATTATTTGGGCATATCACACAGCTTATAAAACATCAATAGAAACAATCATGTATGACTTTTTTTTTGGGTCGAATGCAATTCTTCCAATTCCTTTCAAGGGCATACGCTACATAGTATTATTTAGGCATATCACACAGCTTATAAAACAACAATTGGTACAATTGTGTATGACTTTTTTCTTGGGTTGAACCCAATCCTTCCATACTAGAATTTCTTGAACTCTAATCATATTTTGGAATCAATACATAAAATGTAAGGCAATGTCTTAGTGAGCATACACATCAAAGGAAATCAAGAGATATGTCAATTCTATGTAATGGACACCAATGCTAGTGCACATGACCTTATTCTTTGGAAAGAATGAATGAGAAAGTGCATATGTTTTGTTTTATTGGTACAATCATGCAATCATTGTCACTCTAGCTAGAATTTGACACACCATTTATACAACAACTAAATATTCAAAAAAAGGAGCTACCAAGGTAGCCCTTCTTTTGAAAAAAAATAAACATGTGTGTCCAAGATATCAAAGAAAGGCTTAGCAAAGGTGGGTACCGAAGTGAATATTGTGCAAGATCAAGGATACTATGCAAGCCTAACATAGCTTTGGATTACAAATGCTGTGCAAATAGAGAAGGTGGTGCATTCTATAGTTCTCATAAAATATCCAACTCTACTTGTTATAGTTTTGCAAAAGAAGGCTAGTCATTAGCAAATGTAATGGGTTCCAAAGAAGAGTACAAACTAGAAGCAACCTACAATCATTACTGTG
>JAWWVC010000132.1:0-11128 GCA_033807815.1 Rumohra adiantiformis | reverse complement strand
ATCCGATTCTTGGCATAATTGCTCATCATTATAAACTTCTTTCTTCAATGAGTATACAAGTAGGGATAGGTGCACATTGTTCATGTTACTAATAATTTATGCATGATTGTCTCTTTACATAGTGTAAATAATTTTAAGACCTTAACCTTGTACTTTTGTCTCTTGAAAAGGTTTTTTGTACAAAGCATATGCTTGTCAAGACACCCACTATTTCTTTCTTTCACATTTTTTTTGCACTACATAATTAAGCACACTACTATAAGATTTGCGCAAAATCCACTTTTCATGCTTGAAACACATCAAGAATGCCCTGCATAATTAGTGTCCAAAGACAAACAGTGTATTAGGAGAGAGGGAGTGTTGACCAAGACAGAAACAAGGTAGAAAAGGCCAGTAAAGTGAAGCTACAAGAAGTTAAAGAAAATCCAATGGAAGCCAAAAAAGAGCAAGAAAAAGCAAGGGAAGTCACAAGACAAGGAAATTTAGCTAAAAAGAAGAAGACGAGACCATAATTGGAGAAATTAAATTTCCCTACAAGCACTTCAAAATTGTCGACGAGCAAATATTGTAAAAACCTATTTTTGAGCCCGCAAAGCCTAGCATTAGTTATTTCTCAAGCCCATAATGTAAAATGGGGTCTATAAATACTTCTTCCTTGTAATTAGTTAACCCATGATAGGCTAGAGTGAACCCACAAGCCATGTAAGTTAGTTTGGGCGCCCAACACATTATTTTTGGGTGCCCACTATCTAAGTGAAAAGCAAAGAAGCAAGAAAGGACCTTTAACCTAAAGGCTCAACACATTTGAGAACATGTTTTGAACAGAGAATCAATTTGGTGAAGACTCCTTCTTCCTTTGAGCTCCACAAGGCAACACTTGCCTCCCCTTGTAAGAGAGTTATGAGTGTAAGCTTTTGCTTCTCATAAAGTGCTTTCATTTCCAATTTGTGTAGGCCTTGGTGCCCATTAATTGTAGTAATTTTTTGTTGTGTGTTCTTGGAGGGCTTGAGTGTGTGTGTATTTCAAGAAGCTATGGACCTTATGAGCTCTTGGAGTCTTATGTCTATACAACGCTTGCTTGCTAAGGAGTTGCACACAAGTAGGGTAAACATAAGCACTTGAAAGCAGCATGGATGTGAGCACAAGGGTAGTGTAGTTGAAGCACAATCCTTTTCTTGTAGTGCCTTGGATCTATAGGAGTTGACAACCCTATGTGGTTTCCATACTACTAGCCGGATAGTCTCCCTAGCATATGACAATTCATGTTAGTGTGGAGTGCATTTGTAGCTACTACTTCCCGATCACGGCGGTACCGCTAACAGAAGGAGGTTGGGTTCACACAGGAAAAACTTTTTCAAGAGGGTATTTGGACTATTAAAGTGCCAAAGAGTGTTCACTTAGTACTCGCAACGCAATGGCATGACTTTCTTACCATAAAAACATAGCAAAGCTGTTGACAACCTTAGCAAAATCTAGATAAAGCAAAAATAACATAAAAATTATGGCTCTTTTAGCCAATTTCAATTCTTGCTTCCACCTATCCTACAAAATATCAACAAAACACTATGTACACATCAATTATTTGTGCAATGCATATCCTACCCAATCCTTATGCCTATTAGATGCCTACGCTGCCCTTTCCCTATTCTAACAAACAATGCATAAAGCAAGAAAGAAATTAAAGGAAAGCACAAAACAGCATAAATCAAAGAGCCTAAATGAAACAAAGCAAGAAATTGTGTATTGAAATAAAGCAAGAAATTGCAAGATGAAAGAGCAAGATGAAATTACCACAAATGAAATAACAAGAAATTGAAATGTTGAAAAATAAGCAAAGATAAGTAGGAGTCAAGCTCAACCACAAGAAGACTTGTGACCGTATCCTTACCCTTTCTCCTATTCTAACATTCCTAGATTGAGATCAAACACCTACTTATTTGATTTATTAGTGGCTAATTGAGTGCACCATCAACTAGTTTATAGGCTTGGCTCCCCAACAGCAACACAAATGGAGAAACCCGTTCTTACCAACTCTAGTTTCATACCAAAGTAATATGGTTTGTAGAGACATCACAGCCAATTTTCTAGTAGGGTATGGATTACCCTTGGCAATCTTGCAAGCCTCAACCCTGACTAGTGCGTAGAAGCTTATCTATTTCTAGAGAGACACCACTCTCCTAGCCACTAGACTCTTCAAACTACCTACCCAACTTGCCCAATAGCTCAATCTATGCTCTACCCTTCTCTATTCCTTTGCATAAGACACATACAAGACAAACCTATTTAACAATCTTCTCTAAGCATGCTTATTCTAATGCATCGTCTACTCATCCCTATGCTTATTCAATCAATCACTTACCGCATTGCCTACATGCATGAGCTTCTTACACTACTTGGCTACTACCTTTACTCCTTGCTATTAAGAAGCAAGGGTGTGTGTGGGAGCTTCACTTAATCAATACACAAATGCATATAACACATTAAGCAAGAGAAACAACAATGGAAGAGAGAGACAGAGAGAGAGAGAGAGACAGAGAAAAGAGAGAGAGATAGAGAATTGTACTCTTCACTGCATTAACAAAAGAGATAGAGAGTGGTGCTCTTCTTAGAATGGGAGCTTGAGAGCTTTCCTTCTTCACCAAAGAGCTTGAGCTTGTAGAGAGGGTAATGATAATGTGACCTAAAATGTGTATGCACTAGGTCGGCCCCTTGCTATAACTCTAAGAGCTTGTAGATACAAATTGGAACTCTTAAATGAGCCCAAAAAATAGGCAAAAATTACATTGGCTCTCTCACATTTTAATACAAGGTTTTTGGGTTTAAAAACTACAAAAATACACATGCGAAAAATCTTGTAAATCTTTGTGTACACCCTTCTTTGTCTTTGGTCTTCAAGTGCAGCTGATCCTTGACAAATCAACATCTCATTCACCTTGCAAGCAAACCTTAACACCATTGGCTGCAAAATGGAAAGTGATATCTAAATAACTATGATACAAAGTAGGACCTAGTTTAAATAACCATTCTCTACCCAATATAATATCTGTCCTAGCTAACTGCATCACTTAAAAATCTAAAACCATAGTATGACCTTGAATATGAGCAAAAATATCTTTATCTATAATGTCCCTTTATCATGTCCATTTGCAAGAGATACCATGTATTTATGATCGCTAAGACTCTGAGGCGGCTTCAATTTCTTAATTAGATTGTAGTTCAAGAAATTATGAGTAGCCCCGTCTCATCAATCATAATGCAAACTTGTCTGCCACCATTGACTTGACCGTGCATATAGACCAAATCATAAAGACAAAGCTAAGGTACCCACATTGTAGAAGTAACACAGCACTCGTGTGAGTGACATCTGTGTGACAAACTTCTACGACCAAAAACTTATTGGACTTATCTAGAGGAAGAACTTGAACCGTGTGGACCGTTGTCTCCCCTCCCTTCTCTTGCTTGTGAAGGTTCTTGGGAAATTGCTTTTTATTGTGAGCTAAAGCTAAACATATAAAAGACAACTTATCCCTTTTTGCTCTTTCATAGTCTTGTGGTGTTAACCCACATCGCAACCCTTTAGGTTTCTTAGAAGGGTCTTGCTCAGGCTTAGAATGCTTCCACTTATTTCCCTTGAAACTTGAGGACTTGGAAGTCCCTTGCCATTGACCCTTATGGGTGTGCTTCTTCTCAAGAGCCTATCAACAAAGATTTGCACATCCTTGATTGCATCTTCTAAGATTTTTGGATATTGTGTTTTCACCTTAGTCTTATAATCATTATGAAGACCACATACAAACCCTCGCACTTTTTGAAAGTCATCTAGCCCCTCTAACTTGAGAATGACCTCCTTGTATTTGGAGATAAATTGACTCAATGTAAGATTATCCATCCTACAATTGTCCCAAGAACTTCAACTGTGGTCTTTCTCATTTTCAAGCAAGAATTCTTTCCTAAAAGTGGTCTCAAACAACACCCACATACTACGTCTCTCCGTAAAGCTCATCCACCACTTGTAAGCCTTGCCTTCAAGTGATAGACTTGTTTCAAAAGCACATAGTGCATCAAGGGTGTGTCGCAAACGATGCTAGTACATCCACTTCAATAAAAAAGTGTTGCATCCTTGTTGTAGTCTTTCTCCTCACCCTTAAACATAGGAGGCTTCGTATTTTTAAACAAAATCACCAGTTCCCGCATTATGGGAGGGTTGTTGTCTTGGGCCACACCTTCATAGGGGCATCATTGGAGGATATTGTATACGTTGTGTTGCCAACAACTGCTGGTGGATGGCATCATTTAAGGAGGCAAGATTATGAGACATAGGCTTGAGAATAATTTCACTATTAGTAGTGCGGTCTTCTAATTTCTTAAATGTGCTATAATTGATCGAGTCATTGCTAGAAAGATCCACGTCCATCATGGTCACATTGACCAAATTAGGAATGGGGTTTTCTATGGCTGAAACATGATCATGCATATGAGAAGCCATGGTATTAAAGTTTGATTGCAAAAGAGCGAGAATACCTCAAAAAATGGATCCAAAAAGTTACCATATGAAGCGACAAGACGAGGTGAAGTTCTAACAAGCACGCACAAACAGCAACACTCAAAGATGTCAAGAGTGCACACTCCAAATATACTTGATTGGTCTTGAAAATCACGTCAAAATGCTCAAAAATGACAAATCTATGAAGAAAAAGCACATGCAAAGCATTGAAAAAATGCCGATTTAATTTTTGCAAATATGTGTACTCTACAAAATTCTTTCCACAAAGTTGAAATTTTTGGAAAAAAACTTGTCAGCTTCAATCCGCTTTGATCCGGGTTGAAATTGGCTTCAAATGGGGCAAAAAGGACCTCTTTTGGAACTTTGAGGTGGGAAATAGTACTTGCTTGAGTTAAACTTAAAGCTTTTAATATAAAAACCTTGAAACAAAAAGAACATGGAGAAGAAAAGCAACGCACAACAAATTGTGTGAGAGAAAAGGGACTTGTGGAGCTTGATTTGTGAGCTATGAAGCCGAATCGAGCACACCACCATGTTGTACTCCCCAAGGGCTATGATCTTGGCACAAGAAGAATAAAAAATTCTCTACTTTTTCATGGCTATAAGAGCCCTTTCTCACGCAAAAAATTGATTCACAAGGAGCTTAACAAGAGGCAATTTCTGTGCGAGAGGCTTTGGAATCAGTGGATCTCTCTCATGCTCTAATACCAATGAAAGAACATGCACATGAGGGCATAGCCACAATGTTGATGATGGGAGAGCTCTATTTTTCCACCCAACCACTCAATAATAAGAATCCTTAAGTGCGGGTCATGTTTTATACTAAAACCTTAGCTCATGCCCATTCACACCTAGCCGGCCGCCCATTGAGCCATTGGTCTTGGCTCTCTTGTGAGGTCCTCTTGGCAACTTAGGCTCTGCACTTGGCCCTCTCTTGACTCCTAAACCCCATTAATGCCCAAACATCCCAAGCCTTGCCTGCGTGGCTAAGCTCTCATCTTTGCCAATAATGTTGTCATGACAATCACGCACAAAATTTGCCGGCAAACCATAGAGTTGATAGATATGCTCAATGAAAAGCCACACTGAGGCATTTTCACTGTTGTTGTAATTGGAATAAACTAATGCATTTTAGTCAACCTATCAACCACTACCCAAATAGCATCATGTGCCTTGCTGGTTTTGGGAAGTCCATAGAGCTACCCTCCCGCTTGCCATCTAGGATCTCTAATGGATGTAGTAGGCTACATGTCTTAAGGCACTTATCCTTATTGACCTCAAATTTTTGGCACTGCAAAACATAATCTTGGATGTTCTTATGTAGACTAGTGCATAGGTCTTTTATATTCTAGGATGGCCAACACTATGACTGTCATGACACTCATAAAGAATTTGGTGCCTAGTATCTGAGTTTGAGGGTACATACAACCATGCAACGGGTATCCATTCTTGATGGAAATGTTCTTGCATCGATTGAGCTTGGTGACAAACCCTGTGTGGAATGAGCATCTCCACTTCCCTCTTGTGAGTCAGAGGGATCCTTAAGACAACATCCCACACTTTTTTGTATAATTGATCTTGTTTGCATTTGTCTTTACATGATTCTAATAAATAGCTTTTCAACTTTGTAAAGCTTAAGGAGGTAACCATTATAATGATTCTAACAAATCACTTTTCAACTTTATAAAGCTTAAGGAGTTAACTGATCTTGTTTGCACTTGTCTTTGTGTGATTCTAACTGACCTTGTTTGCACTTGTCTTTACGTGATTCTAACAAACCACTTTTCAACTTTGTAAGGCTTAAGGAATTAACCATTAGAATGCAGCTATAAGTGCACCAGTCCCACTACATTGTATCAGCCCTTTTGCTAACGCAATTCAAAGTCAAATTGTTGTAAGGCTTTTGCCTGACAGCCTTTATGACCTTTCAAATTAGTTTGAGTTATTAACCACTTAATGCTTGCATGGTCAAAACAAACCTTAAACTTAGCTCCATATGAATATTGTTGCCATTTGTCCAAAGTGTAAATAATAGCATAAAGCTCTCTTTCATGCGCAAAGCAATTTCACTGAGCACTATCAAGTTTCTTGCTTTCAAAGGCAATAGGTTTTCCTCCTTGCAAAAGAATTGCACCTATGGCGTAATTGCTAGCATTTGTTTTAGCTACAAAGGGTTGATCTACAATAGCCAATACTAGAGCTAGAGCAAGAGCTACCTTGAGCTTGTCAAAACTCTTTTGTTGAGGTTCACCCCAAGAAAAATTTTAACCCTCAGCATGCAATTGGTTTGTCATGGGTACCACAATTTTTGTTCGTAGTCCTGAACAAACTTATGGTAGCATTGTGTCAACCCAAGAAACAATTATAAATCTTTGATATTGGCTAGCGGTGGCCATTTAAGAATAGCTTCCACCTTTTGTGGATCCATTCTTATCATCTCAAGCAAGATAATTATTGGAGCTAGGGTTGCAAAAATGCACACACAGCTTTGAGAAGAAGAAGCTCAAGAGTACACAACACAAAAATAGTATTACTTAGTGTGAAAATACAAAGATAAGGTAGCCCTAGAGTGTTAGGTATATAAACAATGCATGTGGGGAAAAACCTCCTAGAGAGGGAAAAAGTGCCTTGGCACTCCTAAGTGTAATCACACACATCACTACCATAATCTCAGGAGATTCACCATTAGTTTTGTGCTGTATCACATGAGTGTAAGGGAGGGAAGGCTTGGAAGGTAGGGGTGGTAATTTTAATAAGGTAAGGTCCATATATAAGGGGATTTGTTTTTTATATAGGGGGTATTTTTCCATTTTTTGGTGCACGCATGTGAAGTCTCCTCATTACTACTAGTGAATCCCCGCTTGGACCATGATATGGCAACAAATCCTCCGTGGGATTGATGTTGTGGAACAAGCGCTTCTTGCACTAAAGGTATAGGGAAGTAATAGGCTCTATGTACGATGATCAATCCACAAAGGGAAGTAAGCCCAAATCTTTACTTTGCAAATCTGCAATGCCTTATTGTATAGCTTGGAGATGCCCAATTTTCTCTCCCTTTGCACTATTTTGCAACCAACGCACAGATTGTTGCTTTACTTTGCAGCGTGGCAGCGCTCTTTCCCCTCTATGCCTTGATTTGCTCTCTATTATGCATGGTGTCTGTGCTCTTATTTGGTGATTTGTAGGCAGCTGCCATGGCAAAATAGCCCTTTTATTGCTTTTCATGGATTGGCAATGAACAGCTTTAGCCTCCTCTCATCTCTTGAACATAGGCTATAGCCACTACAATGCTTCTTGCCACGCTTCTTCCCTTTTTAAAGCAAGCAAAGAAGAATCTCTCTCTCTTGCTGCAGAATATGGTCTGTGGAGGCACAATGTTTTCACTCTTTCACTTTAGTGGTCTGCAACAATGGGCACATGATGCCATGCATTGATCTTCTCTTCCGCCTACAATTATGCAGCCACCCAAGTGTGCTTTGCTTCTCCCACTAAAGATCTTTAGCCTCTCTCACCACTACGTTGATCTATAGCAATAAGAACCAATAGCCAACCATCTCTCTCTCTCATTCAAAATTACAGCGGTCTGCACAATGTAACTCTCTTTATTCAATATTGCATCTTGCCATACTTTCAATTGAGATGACATGCTTTCAAGTTTCAAGTACAATGTCTCAACTCTGATTTGATTCCCATAATCATGGATTTGTTCTCTCAAGATTGGTACCCCATTTGGATTTCAGCTTCCAAAAAGCATGATACAGAGATACTCTCGCTCTCTTTCTTCCAATCATGGTTCACTCACTCTCTTCCTTCCAATCATGGTTCATAGAGAAAGAAAGCTTGGAATTGCTCAGTGTGTGAATTGTATTGGAATATGTGCGTATCATTAGGTATGTGTGCATATGTTACACAATGAGTTTGTGAGTTTATGTGTGTATTTCCTTGAAGCAATTAGGAGTGTGTACTCTATTAATTATGCGTGTGTGTACATGCTTCAAATCAATGCCACACTCTCCAATTTACTCTCTCTTCAGCCCAATTCTTCTACACACAAGTGCATCCACATCCTAAGCAACTATAAACCCATTTTTGTTGCCCCAATGTAAGGCTTAAGTCAGCTCCCTTATCAATCATAATGATTAAAACCAATAGGGAATTGCCAAGTGTTTAGTGCCCAATTAACATGCTTAATTACACATTCAATCATCATTGATTAATGAAATACACATAATTTTTTAGAGTTTTGAAGATAGAGAGATATAATCATTGCAAAAAGTTCAAGAGAGAAAACTCATTTCTTTATTCATGTTGTCTTCTGATTGATTGATGATCCTTCAAAAATGGTTACAAAAGGCTTAATTTTATAAGGCTCTCATGCCTTTTCATTTCTCCACTTGCTGTGCACACTTGCACCCTTTGGCATCTATAAGAACCTTAGTCCTTTACATTTACAAAATATATTCAATTATGCTAAAGCTCACAAGAGCTGTTCCCACGCTTCTAGGAAAGTGTGTAGCTTAAGTATCGCGTTAATAAAGACTGCAAATTGAATATCAGGCCTCAAAATGCATACATAATTAGAGGATGACATCAAAGTTGTCTCTGGCATCATGATGATAAAATGTAGAACTGTCTCCATAGGTGTAGCAATAAGTTTACAATCCTCAAGGCCAAATTGACACAATAATGACTCAACATACTTTGTCTGACACAAAGCAATTCCTCCATTGCATTGCTTAAATTGTATGCCCAAGTAATGATGCAAGAGGCCCAAATCTGACATCTCAAAGGCTAAATTTAATTTTCCCTTAATATCAGCAATATGCATCTCATTAGGCCAATGAGTAGCATGGCATCCACATAAAGCACAATGATCAAAAGTACATCACCTTCACGCTTTACATACAAGGTGCTCTCCATTGGACTGTTATAAAAACCATGTGTAACCAAATCTCCATATATTTTTGCATACCAAGCACAAGGCGCTTGCTTTAAGCCATACAAGGCTTTATTCAACCTACACACCTTGGTTTCTTGCCCTTTTTGAACAAAACCACGAGGCTACATTACATACACTTCCTCATGCAGATCACCATTCCAAAATGAAATCTTAATGTCCAACTAATATACATTCCAACCATGATTAGCTGCCTAATGCACACGTGCTACAAATGGTCATCATACGACAAGATGGAGGAGCAAATGTCTCATCAAAATCTATGCCCTTTTGTTGAGCATAACCTTTTGCAACAAGCCTACCCTTATAGCACTCAAAGCTAGCCTGGTTTATGTTTCAGCTTAAACACTCACTTTGTGCCAATTGCCCTCTTTCCATGAGGCAAATCACATAAAGACCATGTGTCATTCTTGACAATAGCATCATATTCAACACCCATAGCAGCCATCCAACTTTTTGAATTTTGTGCTTCCTCAAATGAAATAGGCTCCTCCTTGTCACACATAGTCAAAATAGCCAATGGAAAACAATTTGATGCATAGGATACATGCTAAGAACCATAATGAGTATGACTAGGTAAAGGTGCATCCAATTTGCTCTCACACATAGTCTGCACTAGCCACTTTTGCATTGACCTAGACTCCTCAACTTTTGTTCTCTCATCATCAATCACATCATGAATATCTGCATCAAATATGGGCTAATTTGTGTACTCATTAGAAACCTACATATGCTGTTTTGGTTCTACATGTGACTAACACTACCAACAAATAAAGGCAAAACGTATCATACACATCGTGTGAGCAAATATTAATATCTATGCTAAATGAAAGCAAAGGTTGAGCTGCGTCCTCAACAAAAATGACATCTAGAATGACCAAGATACATTTAGGCTGCAAATGATAAAAATGATAGCCTTTACTTTCTGAACTATAACCAATAAAAACGCATTTGACAACCTTATCATCCAATTTCTTGTAATATTGCTTTAGCACAAGAGCATAGGCAAGGCAACCAAAAACACGCAGATGATGGCTTGCAAGCATGCCAAGACTCATATGGAGTGATATACTATAGCGCTTTGGTGGGACACGTGTTAAGTACATATGTAGGCACACATTACAGCCTCTAGCCAAAATGCACGTGGAAAGGTTTGACTTTTAACCATAAACCTTGCCATATCCATTAGAGAATGATTATTTCTGTCAGCAATGCCATTTTGGTGTGGTGTGTAAGGCATTGTAGATTGATGTTTTATCCCACAATCCACCAAGAACGTTGTTTGACCAAGCGGGACTCAAGGCGTTGACCAAGCAGGATTGAAGACGAAAAACATGATAAATAGCAAGGAAGCAGCCCTGCAAGACTAAAAATAAAGAAGAAGGAAGCTAACAAAAGAGCAAAGGAGTTCACAGAAGCAAGGGATGCTCACCAGGAAGAAGACAGAAGCAAAATCGGGATCATTAAAATTCCCGCGGGACATTAAAAATATCCCGCAGCCCATTGTAAAATCTCGTTTCCTAATTTACGAAAGCCTAGGATTAGTTGCATCCTATCAAAAGGATATAAAACGGGGTCCACAAGGACTCCCGACTTGTAAATTAACCAGTCTTCAAACATTAGAGCAACCCACAAGCCTAGTTGAGTAAGTTTGGGCGCCCAATTGA
>JAWWVC010000131.1:0-11130 GCA_033807815.1 Rumohra adiantiformis | reverse complement strand
GAGAGAGAGAGAGAGAGAGAGAGACACACACACACACACACACACACACACACACACACACACACACACACACGTGTGCATAAGACAAATTAGAGCGCTCGAAATGTACGTCATGCCAGCTTTTCAAAGAGGAGGTACATATATAATTTGCGAAGTTGAGAGAGAGAGAGAGAGAGAGAGAGGGACTCTGGCAGCCTGCCGGGGATAGAAAAAAACATTTCTTGAAAGCCTAAAATTGAAAGGCAACCCTTGAATCTAACCTGTTTTTACAACTACTATAGGCAAAATACAGACCTTAAATCTTAAGGAATGGTTGAAATCTTTCCGGTTTTTAGAAATTTAGCCGGTAAATATATATGTAACCCCGGTTGTTTTGTGCCATTGGGCCGCCACTGCTGTGAGTGCCACTCACTGCCACTGAGTGCGAGTCCTGTTTCTGCACAACTCATCACGTGACGGGGGTCCGTTCGGGCCCGAAATATAATTCCAAACTAGCAAAAATCCGCCCTTAGGGCCCTTTGACTTATTTAGGAGCTGTTGCCCACGGCCTCTATTCGCAGAGGTTGAAACATAGGTTGCTCCCAAGAACGTGGTTGAGCTTGGTGTGTAGATACACACACGTAACATTAGCAGTGGAAAATTGTCTCTACAGAACAGAAAATTAGCGGCAACAAGCACTCGAAAATTGCAAGATTTAATTCAACAATTAATCATGAAGCATTCAATTGGAGCACGGGAAGATGCATGCAATGCAAAGCTCGTGACGATGGCTAGGCACACACATAATTGTGTTTCCTCGATTTTTTGATGTGGCTTCGAATGAAGAGATGATGCCGCAGCCTCCAGCAATGGATTAGCTCCAATGCAATGCAACCAAAAATGCAAATGCAAGCTACAAGCGCACACTAATTGAATTCAAATTATCATGAAGGGTAGTGACCCAAGGAGTCGGAATCCAAGGACATGCCCGAGCATTTGATAATCAAAAACAATTAAGGTGCTTATTAGAGAGGGTAAGATCAAATAGCGGGATTAGAGAGTTTTGCAATCATGGTGTGTGTATGTGTGTTCAATTGAAAGAGAGCAAGACTCAATGTGAACTCAAATAGCACTAGTTAGATTGCTTCAACAACCATGAGTGAATCCAAGGCTCAATGTGTAGGCTCTCTCAGAGCTTAGGTCATGGGCTGGGGAAGAAGGATCACATCAGCAAGTAGATTACCTGTCCTAGGTATAAAGCATCACATGGAATCTCACATGGGTGTTGCCACACAGGCACTGGTATGAGTAGTAGGGGTAGTGCACAGGCCAAGTACCATATCCCCAACACCGGTAGGAGAGTACTGAGATTGGCAAGAGAGGGAAGATCGAACAATATTGAGTAATAATTCAAAACGCTAATTAAGATGCCACTCCATATGGGACAATATTATGCATAAACAAGATGTCATTGAGTTCATGAAGCATGTTGCAGAATACCTCTGTTACAGTTTTTGTAATTATTATGCATCCTCATAAAGCCGGCAGCTAGGAGTCCTTGAAGGACTGTGCATCATTCATTATATTGTGCCGGGGCTCATCTATTTGTAGATTCGCTCAGAGACTACTAAAGCCTACGGCAACAGACTCGGCGGGAATGATGTGGGAGCCAGCAAGCAATTCCGCATCCAAAATAACCACCGAGCTCTTCAGCCTGTAAGTGGCAACTGTGATGTAGAGATAGTCACTGGTGGAGTCAGTAGTACTTTTCCCGCTGCCTTGCACTGTGCGCGTCATTCCCACGATACTGAAGCAGAGCGCAGTAGTCGGGTCCCTGTTGGGACTCTGGGGTGAGGGAGCCGGAAGATTCAAGTTGCTGTAGGCAACGTTAACCACGCTGTTGGAGGCGACATTCCTGGTGACGCGCTCGGATGCTGTCCTGACGGTATGCTGGATGCTCGCAGTTAAGCCTCTGCCCGCCTCCCCAAGAGCCGACTCAATGACGGCTGCCACGTTCCTCACAAGCCTGTCACAGTCGTGGCTTGAGTTTTCCACGGCTTGGGTTTGTATCCCCTGCAGCCCGACATAGTGATAATACTTATCCACCTCATCTAAGAAGCGTAGGAACGCTTCACGCTGCTGGTTGGCCAATGCACTGTTGCTGTCAACGCCCGGGGAGCTTGGGTTGTAGCCCGCAGTCACTCGAGCGGTCTCCAGGATGCTCGCCAGCACGTCCGGGTGGTTGTCCTCGTTACGAAAGTACTCCACTTCAGGCCGCACTCCTGGCGGGGGGGGTAAAATCCTTGCGTTGGTCGTGAGCATGGAGGAGCCATCTGCGCCTGCCAAGTGCACTCCCGACCGCGTGAGAGCCTCTGTGCCATACAGTGCTCGAAAGACCAAGGCTGCCGAGACTCGCAGTTTCTCACCGGCAGCGCTTGGGGCGCGCAGGAAGCGAGCCCGATTCTCTAGTGCCCAAACGGGGACCTGGAAGTTGGAACAAGAACACAATATACATACTATGTCAGAAACAGGTGGTGCAAGGGAGCTTATACCATGTACTTAGTTCATTGAGTACATACAGACCTGGGAACTCATCTTCAAGCTGGAGTTGGAAAGATGAGAATTCGCGACGGAGAAAACGATTTGGTGCGGTCATACAACAAAGATGAGCTATTTGAAGAAACTCCTCCGCCCAAAACACACACTCGCACGCCGTTTGTTCAAAACGTCACTTGTGTATCCGGTAAGAGCCGCGTCCCAGCCGGCACTTTTGGGGGGGGGGGCGGGGGGGACTATGCTTGCAAGTGCAACTTGAGAGAGGTCTCGCCTAGCTTTTACAGCACAACGGGGTGCTATTGTCAACCCCAATATATGTAACCCCTACAGAAGGTCTGCTCAGACCCGAAATTTGCAATTCACATCACTAAAAAAGGCAACACCCACTTTGTAGACGAATTGCAAGCAACCACTTAATGTAACAACAAGCCACACAGGTGCTTGTGTGACCACACGAGGGTGCTTCTCGTGCATGAGAAGCGTTGCTCCTCCCAACCCCTACAAGCGTTGGGGGGACGAAGCTCTAAGATCACGGGGAGAGAAAGGGAGAGAAGTGTTGATGTGTCTTCCCCATGCTATCGCACTCCCTGTAATTATCTCCTCTAAACCTCTATAAATAGAGGATCGTAATAATGATTCAATGTGAAGCTAGTTGTGTCTTGTGCTGTATGCCAACGCATTAATCCCGTCTCTCGGGTATGAGCATGGTCCAACGCCCGTAGTGCCACTTATTTTCTCATTTTCCAGATGGTATCATGCAAGGTTGGATGGTGTCTCCCTTTTAGCGCACCACACCTGGCTCGTGGCTACTTTGTCTGCAAATCCTCGGCCTCCAACCTCATGAAATAGTCTAGCAAACCTCCTGCCAAGCAATGAATGACCTCCATCAACAAAGAACCCTTGTGGCATATGACCCTTGTGCCTTGCGCTGAAGTAAACCTACTTGCTTTGCTCAAAGCTACCCATAAGTCAAGTGATAAAACCCATTGATAAGCCATCATAGAAGAACACAACATTGTTGCAAGGGCAAATGAATCTCTGTATCCATGAAGCCTCTAACCTTGGTGATGATTTAGAGTACCTTGGCAAGCTCAACCATGGTTACCCAAATAACCGTTGTACATCTTATTCTAATCGGCGACATTGTAATCTCATTGCTCATGCTCAAATATCCAAGCCAAAACAATCAATGACCCAACCCTAAACGTGAGATCTATGGGCTTCAGCTCGTACCTACCAACAACTCAAGCCACTATGTCACTTTGGTAAACATTACTGTCCTGGGTTGTAAATTCTTTTAATAGACTATGGCCTAGTGATCTTCGAAATTGGGAATAGCAGGGGTCCCTCAAGGGCAATGTGCTTTGCCTCTAAGCGAATCTTCACGGTGTAGGAGGAGAGGTTAATCCCTCCTTAGGTAACGAGCCTTGATCACGTGCAGAGAAACTTGCACTTAAGGCAACATTTAGAATAGGTATGCTTTCTTTGCAAGCCATTGTTGCATCAATGGAAATAGCTACATAAGCCCCCCCCTTCCTCGAGTGGTCACTATGTTGCACATTAGATAGGGTCCAAGATTCAACTCCATTGTTTTGGAGTTAACTTCTTCTAGCAAGAGGGAAGGGTCCACAACCAATTTATCTACTCTAGCAATAGGATTTACAAGAAAGGGCATTCTCAATGTGCATATGTCCATAGTCATCAAGGTACAACATGTGCATAGTGTTTGGATCAATTTGGCATGTGATTTTGGGCATGAGAGGCGGTTCTATTGATTTGTGAGCTCTTTGTACCACTTACAACAATTTATCACACTTCTTTGGGTACTGATTATACAAGGGTGCTGATTTGAAGGATGAGCCTAAGGATGTGAGTCACTATCCAGAGTTTCATTTTTTGTAGACGTATCCTCTATAGGAGCTACATAGCAAGGGCTAGTGGGAAGGAACATTGGATTGTAGGGCATTGGAGATCTTAAACTTGAGCACTCTTTAGTCTTTTTGGCATGAATCAACAAGCGTTCATCACCGTTTCTAGGGCTTTGATTGCAATGAAGTAATAAGGATGTCGTGTGGCTAGCACAATTGAATCCTCACTTAATTGATAGTAAGAGGCAAGACGCTAGTGGGATTGCACAAAAGAAACCCATTGAGGGCTGTCATAGTAGCAGCTTCTCCCTTCCTAGAAATGCCATCATTTTCTTCTTTTATTTGAGTTTTTGTGGTGTTTGTTGCAAATTCCATGGCTCTAAAGGTCTCACACTTGGTGCAGTAGTTGTATTCACATCATCATTATCATCATCAAGCAATCCAAGCAATGAGTGCACTCAATCCTTGGGACTTTGCTTAAGGCTATGAGAAAGTGGATGTCGCGGTTGTGGAGTCTTGTTGTGACCTTAGAATGCACCCACACATTCGACACTGTGCTCAATGTTTATATGTTATGATGGTTCTTCCTTGAAAGGGTGTATAATTGCCTTGATAAATCTTCTACTGGCAAAGTGGGGAGTGTAGCAAAGCAAGAGCACGGGGCGCAAAGAAGAGTGATCCGATGCACGCCTCTCACATGGAGAGTGTCGTGCTACACGCACATGCAAGCTGAGAGCAAGAGAGAAGGAGAGAGTCAAGGGCATGTGTGCACTCTCCGAGAGGGGAGTGCTACGCACAAGGAAGGGAGAAAGGAGAGGCGAGGAGAAAAGAGCGACACGAGCACCGGGGCCAATTGCTACCCCCCCCACATGATGAGTGCACAAGTCAAAGAGGCTATGCACCCATGTGAGCCCTATATTTATAGATTAGAAGAGGTTACAAGAATAGAGATCCTCTCTTAAAAATGGAGAGAGAGAGAGAGAGAGAGAGAGAGAGAGAGACTCTTGAAATATACAAAGCCTTAATCTATTTGTGCACTTCATATGGTCCATCCATCTCCTTCATGAATCAATGGATCAGATCAATCTCTTCCTATAACTCATAAAATAACACTAAGATATTAATATATACTTGAATAGCATTGCATACTCCCTGGTTGAGAAAGCAACTATCCTCAGTTTGCAATGTAGAGATATGAGAAGCTACAATCAAAAGCTTTGAGCAAAAGAGTGAATATTCAATATGAACATATAAAAAATAACCATCAACAAAACTTGACTTATATTTACAACAAATGAGATAAATTAAGCCAAAACATGCCTTATGCTTTTAGTCAACCACACTACCTATTCTAGTGTCCCATACCACTAGAATATGTAGTATGTGTCATATCTTGATGCATCAAGATATTATTGGTCTCCATCAAATTGTTTCCATTAAAAGTCCATAATTACAAATCCATATCCATAATGCTCCATAACCATCAAATTTTGTATTCATAACATCATCACTACCCTGGGGTTGTTCCAATAATTAAATAGCAAGGGTGGCTAGCCACTTGTAAAATGGTACATGATGCCTAAACCAATGAATTGACACTCCAATTGTAATTCAAATCCTAAAAGATTGTGCTGCCTAAACCAGTGAATTTGCACTTGTGCTGCCTCAACTAGCAAATTGGCACGTTAATTGAAAATCAAATCATCATAAAGCGTACAATCCACACTTGTACTACCGAAACTGACAAATTGGCATGTCATATGTAAATCATCATCATAAAGCATGTGATTTGCACTCGTATTGCCTAAATTTGTAAATCAACATGTCATCTATAAATCATCTTCATAAAGCATGCAATATGCACTCGTGCTGCCTAAACAGGCGGATCGGCACATAACAAAAATGTACACTGGCTAAACCAACAAATTGGTGGACTGCTACCAATGAACTAAGGCGTGCCATAAACAAAACACAAAGTTTTAAGAGATAATTCACATGATGCTCTTAGACTAGCACATACATACAATCAACAATTAAAAAGATTAAAAGAAAAGGAATGTGCATATGCAAATAGAAAGCCAAATTACAACTAACATTGTACGTGCACATAAAATTATCCACAAATTACCATATTGTGAGGATTATAGGATGAGACCCCACAAATCAATGGATGTATCTACATAAAACCAAAGAAAGTGTAGCCTTCATAGGCTCACAATGTGTTAGCCACATAATACAAGAAGCAGCATGCCTCGAAAAATATTAACAAGATTTTGCGAGTGATAAAGTTAACAAGAATAATAAATTGAATTTCAAAGCCTAATTTTATGTGGACAATACAATTCTTCACATAGGTGATAGAGTTTAATGGTGTTAAGAATGCTAAAGAAGGTTAGAAGTGGTCAAGACAATAATATATGGGACAAAGTATAGATATTGATAGCCAACAAGAGTAAATATAAGAGCATCTTGAAGAGTAGCTCTATCTACATGCCATAATTCTAGACTTTGTCATGACCCCACCTCTAAAATTCACAGGTAGGGGTCTCCTTAGAGAAGTTTCATTGATATTTTTTATGTCAACCAGAATAATCCCCTTCTATATCAAATGATATAGTTGGAAGAAAGGAACTCTTGAATCACGTAGTCAGTAGTCAGTGCATACATAATTAACAAAAAAAGGCTGACAGCATTTTGGCAATATTTTACTTCTTGCCATATAACCATAATAAAAACCATATGCAATCATAAAACCACATGAAAAGAGGTATTGACACTAGCAGGCCAATCCATAAGGAATAATCAACCCATCTTACTCATATGGCTTCCACTCTTGAAGCAAACAACCCCTAAAAACAATGATCCAACATATTGACAATTTATCAAATTCTCATATTGCCCAAACATAAAAGAACATCAAAGGTAAAAAATCATTTATAAATCCCTCATAAACCCTTTTTAATCATAAAATAGCTAATACCATCCATGGTATCAATACTATGCGCAATTCAGCTAGTTTTAGCCATAATCAATAAAAAAACAAAGATCCACGATAAATTAAGCGAACGAAGTGACTTATCAAAGGTAACAAATGAAATAAACTTTCTTTAACATGGTGGAATTATGGTATGATCACCTTATCAAGTGAGTGACTCAATATGGTAGCCCTTCTTTGGGGTGGAGTTCAATAGTGCAAAAGATAGAAAATAGCTTTCTGTATACATACGCTAGCATGCATAACACACCTTGAATACTTATATATATGAAATCCATGTGAAAATTTATCTCTATATACTAGACTAACACTTTATAACATCTTTTTGACAACATATGTCTCGTACCTCTTGTTATAGTCTCCAAAACATGACAACTTATGCTTAGTTTCACACGTAACATAACCCTATGCTACCCTAATCAACATGCAACCTTATGAGAGTCTAAGGGGTGCAATCAAGTCACTTAATATAATAAACAATGCCAAATAAGTGGTAGGGGAGATTTATGATGGGTGGCATGCACATGGTAGTCCTCTAAAGCGACACAATATAAATCTATATTAAGACACCACACACTACAGGCATACCGAGGCACGTAGTGACGTAAGAACACTGGGTTTAAAACTCATTTTCATCCGTATGCGTGTCCAAATATGCGTCAAAACCAGTATGTCAAAATATGCCTCAAAATACGCGTCGATATAAATGACTAAAACATGAACTTTTCGATGCATATTTGGACATTATGTATTTCGACGCAAATGTGGTGCATATATGGATGTAAATATGGACGCATATATTATTGACGCATATTTGGACACATATTTTGATGACAAAAATTGTGAGTTTTTTTAGGCAGAATGCAGCTACGTGCATGTTCATACAGCCTGTTGTTGTGGAGTTGCCAAGCTGCATAAAAACGTAGGCAGGTACTACATTTTGCCTAAAAGTGAGTACAACCATAGTACTCTTTATTTGATATAATGCAAGATGCTTTGCGCACAAAAAGAACTTATAAATTGTCAAATGTACACATAAAAATGAAAATTCAAACACAATACATAAAGAAACATCTGTGACATGACAATAATCAACATGAAAAGAAACATATACATGTATATAATTGCCATCACTTTGACCAAAAAAATACAATTAACGCCCAAAACTTTGGCCATAAAACCATAACCCTGGCCAAAAGATTTACCAAAGCTTTGGCCATATACACCATGCTTATAAAATCACTATATTTTGGCCAAAACAAACAAATGCCAAAACTTTGGCAAGATAAATAATTGCTACTCTTTGTATTGTTTGCACATACAATCAAACAAATCCCAATATATAAGTGCAAGTTTTATCTAAAACATAAAATACATATGAAAGCTACACTTAATTATATGTATACATAGCATTGAGGGCTTACCCTAAGGCAATGCATCCCACTCAACCTCCTTCCCTTGGCTCTTGATCTTCTCGTAGAGGGCAAAAGGACTATGCTTAAAAGCATACTTCTCCTCTTGCATTACTGGTGCAAGCAACTCCTGCAAATATATTTAGCATAAATAAAATAAAGAAACATTATACCTTTAAAACAACATGCTTAATAACCCAAAAATTAATTGGAAACTTACAACCTCATGGCACAAAGTCTTGTAGCCACCACTCCTTAGATGAGAAGTCCGCTACTTGGAGATGAGCTCAAGCAGCCTCCTTCTTTTGATGCCATCTATCTAGTATTTGTGCAAACTCCCTGCCTATCCCACTCCTCTGCATCCAGGAAGGTCGGCTTGCCCTTCCCTTGCTTATAATTCTCCCTACAGTGTGATTTGCAAAGGGACATAAGGACCATAGCTATGTGTTGTATCCAATCATTGGATACAACATATGAACCTACTCTAGGCTTAAATTCTTTCTTGATTTTCTCATTAATCATTTTTTTTTCTCTTGGTCTTGCTGGTCTCAAGGGTCATGATAGACTGCCCAAATTGAATAGTACAACACTAGCAAATATTGGCTCTCATTTGAACCTGCTTTAGGCTTAAATTCTTTCTTTATTTTCTCATTAATCCAAATTTTTTTCTCTTAGTCTTGTTGGTCCTAAGGGGTCATGTCAAAATGCTCAAATTGAATTGAACAACACTGGCAAATACGAGCTCTCATTTCCTTCCTAACCTCATCCATGTCAGTGCCCCACCCACACTCAAATACTCCTTGTCCCTCACGTAATCATGTCTCCCTCAAGGTGTACATGGTGAGCTCCTAGGTGTAGACTCTACTGATGACTCACCACTATAATGTGAACGTGGTGGTGTATGTGCATCTGTAGTTGCACCCCCACAACAATCCCCCCTGATGAGGTGCCATGTGATCTAAAACAAAGCTTAGAAATAGGCGATCGTGCTTTAAGAGAAGTGGGAGGAGTAGAGCGCTGTGGCAAAGCCTATGCAGTGCAAGGTGCCATTGTAACAGCATACAAAGGGGTAGAGGGTCTTGCAGATGGTCCTATTGACCAATACTCCTGGGCCATCTGTCTCTCTTCTGGCATCATAAATGCAAAGAACCCAAAGAGCTGGTCTAGGCTCATCCCAGCAAGAGTGGAATCAAATGAAAAGCTAGGGGAGTATAGTGGTTTAGGATCCTGATGTTTGCCATGGCTTGCAAAAGAAATCAATGTGATAGACAATGAACTTAAAGAACCATAGTTATAAGTTTATCAAAACACACAAACAACACATTAGACTTTGCTGACCACTTAGCTATAAAGAATAAGAGTTAAGCAAAACATTTAGTGCAAAAAATCTGAAACGTGTGAGTCATAAATTTTTAGTTTACAAAATATCATCTATTCTATCATCCTCTACAAGATCTTGGGCTCCAAAGACATCAATTTCCAAGCACATTTGTGCATCCTCATCATTAAAGTCTACATTCCTTTCTCCTTTAAAAGTAGCCTCTTCATATTGTCCCTCTTCCTTGTCATCTTGAGTTGCTTCTTGATGTTGCTCTTCAACCACCTCTTCTTGTAGTTCTTCCCCTACTAATCCTTGTCCTTCTTTACCCATTGATTTTGGTCTCTCTTCACCCTCTTCTTGTTTCTCTTCACCCACCAACTTGAGATCTTTGCAAATTGGCTTGTTGCTGCGTGCAGCTACTTGAACTACAAACCTCCAACGTGGATCCTTAGGATCAATTTCAAAGATACCTACTAACAATGCCCTGGGCATATAAAGGTGTCTCTTTGATTGGTCCACACCTTTGTGGAGTCCACTTGGATCAGGCCACTCTTGTCTCTCTGCATTGTCGCATGCGGCTCTAAGGTTACTGCTTGAAACCATTGCAGACATGCATAGAGCGCTATGTACTTGCCTAAAGCGCTATGTATAGCCTAAAACATTGCGGACAAAAGCTATGCATAATTGACATGCTATGAGTGCTATGTACAAGCCTAAAGCATTGCGGACAAAAGCCTATGCATTGAGGACATGCATAGAGCATTTTGTACTCACTTAAAGCACCTAAACATTGTGGGTGGACAAAAGCCTAAAGCATTGCGGACAAAATCCTATACATTGCAAACATGCCTAGAGCGTTTTGCACTTGCCTAAAGTGTTGCAAACATGCCTAAACCATTGCAAACCTGCATAGAGTGGTATGTAGAACCTTAAAGCACTATGTACAACTCTTAAGCATTGCGGACATGCATAGAGAACTATGTAATTACCTAAAGCACT
>JAWWVC010000130.1:0-10000 GCA_033807815.1 Rumohra adiantiformis | reverse complement strand
TATAATAGTGAGGTAGTATGGGACAAAAAATAAATCCACTTGGTTTCCGACTTGGTACAACCCAAAGCCATTTTTCCCTTTGGTTTGCACAACCAAAAAATTATTCTGAGGGGCTACAAGAAGATCAAAAAATAAGAGATTTTATCAAAAATTATGTTCAAAAGAATATGAGAATATCCTCCGGGGCCGAGGGAATTGCTCGTATAGAGATTCAAAAAAGAATCGATTTGATCCAGGTCATAATCTTTATGGGATTCCCAAAGTTATTAATCGAAAGTAGGCCGCGAGGAATCGAAGAATTACAGATGAATCTACAAAAAGAATTTCATTATATGAACCAAAAACTTAACATTGCTATTACAAGAATTGCAAAACCTTACGGAAATCCTAATATTCTTGCAGAATTTATAGCCGGACAATTAAAGAATAGAGTTTCATTTCGAAAAGCAATGAAAAAGGCCATTGAATTAACTGAACAAGCAGATACAAAGGGAATTCAAGTACAAATTGCAGGGCGTATCGACGGAAAAGAAATTGCACGTGTTGAATGGATCAGAGAGGGTAGGGTTCCCCTACAAACCATTCGAGCTAAAATTGATTATTGTTCCTATACAGTTCGGACTATCTATGGGGTATTAGGCATCAAAATTTGGATTTTTATAGTATAGACAAGGAAGAGAAATAAGAAAACTTTGATTGTTTTTTCCTTCTAGCCGTTGATAGAACAAAAAAGGCAAAACTCATTCATTTTTTTTCTGGCCAATCAAACTAATTCTATAGGGTTGAATAAAAATTCAATTGATCTTTTGTTTTGATATAATTGCTATGCTTAGTGTGCGACTCGTTGGTTTTTTAGGGTTAGGATTAAAAAAAGACCAACCCTGTAGTATGAAAACCAACTCATCACTTCATATTCTCTGGATCTAAAGAACCAGTCAAGATATGCTAAATTGGTTATATCTTTGCAGCAACTAAAATTTTTTTAGAATTAAACTTTAATTCTAAGTTTAAAGCCAAATACAGAAGAAAGGTATGGATAAAGGGAAAGATGAGAGAAAGAAAGAAAAAAAAATATCAATGATATATAATTCCAATATGTAAGGTTTATGAGTCATCTCATAAAAGACAGTGTAATAAAGCATCAATACTAATTGATTTGATTCATCCATAATGAAATATTCAATGAATCCTTCTTTTTTATAGAAGAAAAAAGTCAAGAGCTCCGAGCCAATAAAGACTAAGAGGGTTGTCTCAAGAATAAATGAGCTCCATTGTAGAATTCTAACCTAAACATTTAGTATGAAGTGGCGGGAACGAAGGAACCTGTGAATGTAAAAGATTTTATTGAACAAATGCATCTTAATGATTCACTAGTTGGGATGGCGAAATGAACCGGAAATCAATTCATTTATTCGGAGAAGTGATGAACAAGCGCTAGTACTGAAATAGAGATTACAAGAGTAAATATTCGCCCGCGAGAACTTTTTTTTTTTTTATTGGTAAACTTGAATAAAAAAAATTATATTAGAAAAATGTTCTAATATCTAATCAAATTAATTGAAATTCAATTTTGAATCCTTTTATTCGCGAGGAGCCGGATGAAAAAAAACTCTCACGTCCGGTTCTGTAGTAGAGATGGAATTCCGAAGCAACCATCAACTATAACCCCAAAAGAACTAGATTCCGTAAACAACATAGAGGAAGAATGAAGGGAATATCTTATCGAGGTAATCATATTTGTTTTGGTAAATATGCTCTTCAGGCACTTGAACCTGCTTGGATCACATCTAGACAAATCGAAGCAGGTCGACGGGCAATGACACGAAATGCGCGCCGGGGTGGAAAAATATGGGTCCGTATATTTCCAGACAAACCAGTTACAGTAAGACCCGCCGAAACACGTATGGGTTCGGGGAAAGGGTCCCCTGAATATTGGGTAGCTGTTGTTAAACCGGGTCGAATACTATATGAAATGGGTGGAGTAACCGAAAATATAGCTAGAAGGGCTATTTTAATAGCAGCATCCAAAATGCCTATACGAACTCAATTTATTATTTCGGGGTAAAAACGTAGAACCAGCAGAAACGAGTCTTGGGGATGAAACAAAGCCGCAGGTTTCTTTTTTTTTGACAAACAGTATTTCTTTTATTTTCTTCATCCTTTGCATTGGAAGAATAGACTCAAAAATTCATATGATTCAACCTCAGACCTATTTAAATGTAGCGGATAACAGCGGGGCTCGAAAATTGATGTGTATTCGAATTATAGGGGCTAGTAATCGTCAATATGCTCATATTGGTGACGTTATTGTTGCGGTGATCAAAGAAGCAGTACCAAATATGTCCCTAGAAAAATCAGAAGTAGTCAGAGCTGTAATTGTTCGTACCTGTAAAGAACTTAAACGTGACAGCGGTATGATAATACGATATGATGACAATGCTGCAGTTGTGATTGATCAAGAAGGAAATCCAAAAGGAACTCGAATTTTTGGCGCAATCCCCCGCGAATTGAGACAATTAAATTTTACTAAAATAGTTTCATTAGCCCCCGAGGTATTATAAAATGAGATCCTGATATCTTTAGGGTATTTGAAAGGAACTAGATTAATTCATAGATTGTGTCTCACGCATATACCTTGAAAAATTCATATTCATAAAAAAAAGAAAAACATGTTAATTATATCCAATTTTGAGGCACCAAAAATTTTAGTTCATCATGGGTAGAGACACTATTGCCGAGATAATAACCTCTATACGAAATGCTGATATGGATCGAAAAAGAGTTGTTCGCGTAGCATCTACTAATATTACCGAAAATATTGTTAAAATACTTTTCCGAGAAGGTTTTATCGAAAACGTCAGAAAACATCGAGAAAAAAACAAAAATTTTTTGGTTTTAACCCTGCGGCATAGAAGGAATACTAAAAGACCTTATAGCAATTTTTTAAATTTAAAACGGATAAGTCGACCCGGTTTACGAATCTATTCTAACTCCCAACGAATTCCTAGAATTTTAGGTGGGATGGGGATCGTAATTCTTTCTACTTCTAGAGGTATAATGACAGACCGGGAGGCTCGACTAGAAGGAATCGGCGGAGAAATTTTGTGTTATATATGGTAATCCTTTTAATGTCCAAATGGGATACGAAACCTCTTCCTATTTGTATTTGTAAAAAAAAAAAGAAAGGGGGTGAGTTGTCTAATATCGTTTCTCCTCTATTAGTTGATACTTCAAGGGGGCTTTACCTGGAATGAAAGAACAAAAATGGATTCATGAAGGTTTAATTACTGAATCGCTTCCCAATGGCATGTTCCGGGTTCGGTTAGATAATGAAGATCTGATTCTAGGTTATGTCTCAGGAAAGATCCGACGTAGTTTTATACGGATACTGCCCGGAGATAAAGTAAAAATTGAAGTAAGTCGTTATGATTCAACCAGAGGACGTATAATTTATCGACTCCGAAACAAGGATTCAAAAGATTAGGCAGTTTTTATTCAATACGATTCGAGATAAAAAATTCCAAGAAACTTATTTTCTACCAAGAATTAGATTCAGAATTAAGATAAGGAATGACAAATATGAAAATAAGAGCTTCCGTTCGTAAAATTTGTGAAAAATGTCGACTAATCCGTAGACGGGGGCGCATTAGAGTAATTTGTTCAAACCCGAGACATAAACAAAGACAAGGATAATAAGGCTCACTAAAGGACCCGGCGTACAAATAAAGAATGTGTTTTGACATGAAATGGATATATCCATATATTTCTGACTCATATTTATGAGATGATACAATATGGCAAAAGCTATACCGAGAACCGGTTCACGTAGAAATCTACGTATTGGTTCACGTAAAAGTGCACGTAGAATACCAAAGGGAGTTATTCATGTTCAAGCAAGTTTCAATAATACCATTGTCACGGTTACAGATGTACGGGGTCGGGTGGTTTCCTGGTCCTCGGCGGGTACTTGTGGATTCAAGGGTACGAGAAGGGGGACACCCTTTGCCGCTCAAACTGCTGCAGCAAATGCTATTCGTACAGTAGTAGATCAAGGTATGCAACGAGCAGAAGTCATGATAAAGGGTCCCGGTCTCGGAAGAGACGCCGCATTACGAGCTATTCGTAGAAGTGGTATACTATTAACTTTTGTACGGGATGTAACCCCCATGCCACATAATGGCTGCAGACCTCCAAAAAAAAGACGTGTGTAGAAACGAACAGTGAAGAAATTTCAAGAGAAACAAGAGAAATAAATAATTCAATAAAAAAAATATTTTTATTATGGTTCGAGAGAAAGTAACAGTATCTACTCGGACACTACAGTGGAAGTGTGTTGAATCAAGAACAGACAGTAAACGTCTTTATTATGGGCGCTTTATTCTGTCTCCACTTATGAAAGGACAGGCCGACACAATAGGTATTGCGATGCGAAGAGCTTTGCTTGGAGAAATAGAAGGAACATGTATCACACGTGTAAAATCTGAGAACGTCCCCCACGAGTATTCTACTATAACGGGTATTCAAGAATCGGTTCACGAAATTATAATGAATTTGAAAGAAATTGTATTGAGAAGTAATCTATATGGAACTTTTGACGCGTCTATTTGTGTCAGGGGGCCTGGATATGTAACTGCTCAAGATATCATCCTACCGCCTTATGTAGAAATCGTTGACAATACACAACATATAGCCAGCTTGACAGAACCAATTAATTTGTGTATTGGATTAGAAATCGAGAGAAATCGCGGATATCTTATAAAAATGCCACATAACTTTCAAGATGGAAGTTATCCTATAGATGCTGTATTCATGCCCGTTCGAAATGTGAATCATAGTATTCATTCCTATGGAAATGGGAATGAAAAACAAGAGATACTATTTCTCGAAATATGGACAAATGGGAGTTTAACTCCGAAAGAAGCACTTCATGAAGCCTCCCGGAATTTAATTGATTTATTTATTCCCTTTTTATATAAGGAAGAAGAAAACTTACCCTTAGAGGACAATCAACACACGGCACCTTTATCCCCTTTTACTTTTCACGATAAATTTGATAAAGTCAGAAAAAACAAGAAAAAAATAGCATTGCAATCGATTTTTATTGATCAATCCGAATTGTCTCCCAAGGTTTATAATTGCCTCAAAAGGTCCAATATATATACATTATTGGACCTTTTGAATAACAGTCAAGAAGATCTTATGAAAATTGAAGATTTTCGCCTACAAGATGTAAAACAGATATTGGGCATTCTAGAAAAACATTTCGCAATTGGTTTACCAAAAAAGAACTTTTAAATCTATTGGATTGAATTCAGATAATTTAATATTTAATTAAGATAATTAAGATATAAGGTTTGAATCTGTAGCACAATTCATATATTCGAAAGAAATTTATAATTTTATTGAATAGATGTATCTAGGGAGAATTCGCTTTGAAGCAACTAGGCCCTAGATACACACGTCGTGTTATTTCACAATTTCATGTCAAATTAAAAAAGACCTAAAGTTAAGGATTTATCAATAGGTAATGTTGCACCAATACCCAACCAAAGAGCAACTGCCGTACCAATCAAAAAGACGGTTGTCGCTACTGGACGGCGAAATGGATTTTGGAATTTATTAACATTCTCTAAAAAGGGGACTGTTAATAATCCCGCAGGTACTGAAACCATTAAAAGAACGCCCAATAGTTTATTGGGCACTGTACGAAGTATTTGAAATACGGGAAAGAAATACCATTCAGGTAATATTTCCAAAGGGGTTGCGAATGGGTCTGCCGGTTCACCAATCATTGATGGTTCTAGAACCGCTAAGCCTACGTTACATGCAATAGTACCCAGAATTACTACTGGAAAAATGTATAAAAGATCGTTGGGCCATGCGGGTTCTCCGTAATAATTATGACCCATACCTTTAGCCAATTTAGCTCTTAATACAGGATCATTCAAATCGGGTTTTTTTGTTATTGGGATAGGTGAATTCTTATAGATCCATCCCCCGAAAGAACCGGACATGATAATTTTTTATCATCCGGCTCGAGCAAGACTCAAAAGAACCAAATGACTCCATAAAAAATCTATATGTTGGCTATACTACCATATATAAATGATTCAATGTAAAAAAAAAATGGATTCTTTTTCTGGAATTGAAACTATCCATTGCAAAGAATTCGGTTCTAAGTCTAAGTAAATACTCAATACCCAAGTAGGCTTACAAAGTTGATCATGATATGATCAAGTGCTTTCTGGGTTGTCTCAGACTTTACGATTACTATGTTATCTCCAAAAGAAGATACACACAAAAGGTTTACTTGTTACTAATTTAGTCTAGCCTATATTTTTCTTTAGATCTCTTGTTTCACTCCGATAGTATTATCGATCATATCAATGCAAAGGAAATGAATGCATTTCCATACTATTCAATTTTAAGTATAAGTAGGAAATTCATTAAGTGAAATAGATAAAATAAAACAGAATCTTTATCTATTTTACTTAATTATACTAGATCTTACGGAGCCTACTCATGCACAACATGCTTTAGATCTGATCATAGAAAAGATTCTCTTCAAGTAAACCGGCCTATCTTCTGTATAGAGGTTGTACAATGGTTGGAACAAAGACACATTTGGTTGTGAATTCAAATGTGGCAGACATATATCTACACAGACAAATCAATAGTTCAAGTCACACACTCCCATAATCCATTTTCTCTTCGGAGCATTCCCTTCAACTACACAATATTAGTTATTTGACACGATTAGTTGAAGGGAAATATCCAAATCCATGTCTTATTATTTTCAATAATCCATACTTGTAGCAATAAAATACTATTATTCCTCCTCTTTTCTTAATGGTAAATGATTGATTACAAATATCTATTATATATCTTCTCTATAAAGGACCAGAAATACCCTGTTTACGTATCATTGGAAAGTGCATTAACATAAATACAGCAGTAAGAAGTGGCAATACAAAAGTGTGTAAACTATAAAAACGAGTCAAGGTGGATTGTCCCACACTAGCACTTCCGCGCAATAATTCTACCAAAGGCGATCCTATTACAGGAATAGCCTCAGGCACACCTGTTACAATTTTCACCGCCCAATAACCAATTTGGTCCCGAGGTAAGGAATAACCGGTTACGCCAAAAGATGCGGTCAATACTGCCAGAACCACACCCGTAACCCAAGTCAATTCGCGAGGTTTTTTAAATCCGCCGGTGAGATACACACGAAAAACATGTAGAATCATCATTAGGACCATCATACTTGCCGACCATCGATGAACTGATCGGATTAACCAACCAAAGTTAGCTTCCGTCATTATGTATTGAACAGAGGCAAAGGCTTCAGTAACGGTCGGGCGGTAGTAAAAAGTCATAGCAAACCCTGTAGCTACTTGTACTAAAAAACAGGTAAGCGTAATTCCCCCTAAACAATAAAATATATTGACATGGGGAGGAACATATTTACTAGTTATATCATCCGCAATCGCTTGAATCTCGAGGCGCTCTTCGAACCAATCATAGACTTTATTGAGATAGGTGAAAATCCCCCCCTCAGAACTGTATATGAGACTTTCATCTCGTACAGCTCAAGCAAAAACACCCCAATAAAAAAAAGAATAGTCGGATATGTAATAGAAAGTTTGAAACTTCTTAATCTCCAATTCAATCTTCTTTAAATGTACGAAAGAAGAAAAAAATCCGAAACTTATTCTTTGTGGTGATAATACCAAAATATCAAGTTGGCTCGACGGGCCTCTTGAATCCTCTCTTTCCCTTCTTTTTTTGTCTCTAATGTAATGTGGCTTTTTTGCTTTCTTTATTATTGACTTGATAGGAATTCTCTTGTTAAGACCCTATGAATCGATTCAAACCTCAGATTCATACTAGAACCGCGATGATTCAACAAAAAATCATAAGCTAACCCAAGAATTCCCTGAGTAAGAACCGTTGGTTCATCATGTATTCCATAAATTAAATAAAATGACTAAAAAAAGAAAGATTTTTCTTTTTTTTTTCAAATTGAATTTTTTTTTGCAGTCCGGGCACGAGGTCAAATATTAAGTATGAATCATAGTTCAAATATTTCTTAATCTAGTTCCTATAGTTCGTGTTCCAGATACTCGAATAAATATCCGACGAAGTAGAACCACCCCTATCAAGGCGACAGACCTATTCTCTGTACTATCAATAGAATCAATTATAACAAGTCACACACTCATATTCCGGAAATACAGAAAGAAATTCCACGGTCGAACTACCAAAACAGAATAGGCCAAAACAGAATAGGCCAGAAATTCGCGTTCTAACGGATTGATTTTTTATTCAATAGGATTTTGTGATTCTTATAGATTTAATTCATTGAAATTCCATCCAATAAAACGGAAGAATTATAAATCTCCAAAATAATAGATAGAAATACCGCAAATAGGGCCATTGCGACACCCATCAAAGGAGTCGTTCCCCACCCCGGAGCTACTTTACCATATTCCGAATTCAATGGTTTTAATAAACTCCCTACAGTAGTTCGTCTTGGACCCGATCTAGAACTGTTCTCAACAGTTTGTGTAGCCATAAATCTTATTGTATTCATTGAGATCTGTTGACTTTGTATACCATTCCGTTGTAAATAAACGATCTTATAATAGATCCGTTTGAGTCTTGAAATTATATAATCATAATGGAAACAGCAACCCTAGTCGCCATCTTTTTATCTGGTTTACTTGTAAGTTTTACCGGGTACGCCTTATATACCGCTTTTGGGCAACCTTCTCAACAACTAAGAGATCCATTCGAGGAACACGGGGACTAGTTGAATTGAAGTAATGAGCCTCCCGATGTTGGGAGGCTCATTACTTCAATTGAGAGAATGAAAATTCATTTTTTAGTTGGAACTTTAGGTGGTTCTCGAAAAAAAATAGCGAAAAAAATTATCCCTAGAGTCGAGACTAAAAGGAATGTATAAACCAATGCTTCCATAGATCTGATCGTGGTTTACAATTATAGCTTTCACACCTATTCGTTTGGGTGGGATCATTTACCATACCATATAAAAAATAAAAAGGGAAAGAATCAAAGAAAAAAAGGTGATTCAAGTCTATATTTTTCGGGTACCCTATTAAAAAAAAAAATAGAGGCGAAAGATACCAGAGCAATCTTGTATCAAACTGCTTGTCTCCTTGTAGTTGGATCTCCAAGTTTTTGGAATGCTCCAAATTCCACTTGAGCATCCAAATCTGGATCAATACCAGCAAAAACATCTCTGAACAAGGTTCTAGCGCCATGCCAAATGTGTCCGAAAAAGAAGAGCAAAGCAAACGAAGCATGCCCAAAAGTGAACCAACCCCTTGGACTACTACGAAAAACACCATCGGATTTCAAAGTAGCCCGGTCTAATTCAAAAATTTCACCTAATTGTGCACGTCTAGCATATTTTTTCACAGTAGCAGGATCACTATAACTGACTCCATTGAGTTCGCCACCATAGAACTCAACAGTTACACCTACTTGTTCAACACTATACTTTGATTCTGCCCTTCGAAAAGGAACATCTGCCCTCACAATTCCGTCTCCATCTACCAAAACTACCGGGAATGTTTCAAAAAAAGTAGGCATACGACGTACAAAAAGCTCGCGCCCTTCTTTATCTCTAAAGAAGGGGTGGCCTAACCATCCAACAGCTATTCCATCCCCACTGTCCATTGAGCCCGCTCTGAATAATCCCCCTTTTGCCGGATTATTACCAATGTAATCATAAAAAGCTAATTTTTCGGGAATTTTAGACCAAGCTTCCGATAAACTCAGATTCTCGGCTAGTCCGGCACCAACTCTTCGATATATTTCTTGCTGGAAGTATCCCTGATCCCACTGATAACGAGTGGGACCAAATAACTCGATTGGGGTAGTTGCTGAACCATACCACATAGTTCCAGCAACAACAAAAGCTGCGAAAAAAACAGCAGCGATACTGCTAGACAGTACAGTTTCAATATTGACC